>OZ010676.1:13867089-13972089 GCA_963932185.1 Troglohyphantes excavatus | reverse complement strand
TATTTATTATTTTATTTCTACCATTATTTATTCTTTTCCACGTTATTTTCACACCTTTCCTGCATTTTAGTTTAATTTTTAACATTATTGGTAGTTTGTTTTGGCATAATTGACGTTAAGCTTACCATACTCTTGCCTACCAGAAGTGTATACGTAACTAAGTTAATACGTCATAAAAATGAAGGCCATAAAAATCTAGTTTTCAAAATTACCAACAGATGGCGCCACGTCAATGTTCCGCTAATGTAATTTTTAGAAAAGCGTTTTTTAAAACTTCTATGTTTAATGTAATAGGGTTTATATTCTTCCTAATTTAAGCTGACATCAACAAAATAATTATTTACTAATGAATTGAAGGGGCTAATTGTCAAAATGGCTTACATAATGGCAAAATAAAAATACGGGCACAACAGAATTTCGTAAACAAAGTAACTGTTGCCACTCAGCGAACAGAAAAACAGCGTTTTTCAATCACCGCGTAAGAGAAATATATATAAAGATTATTGTTTTTATTATTATTATTATTTTTATTATTAATATTTTTATTATTATTATTTGTATTACACACACCACACGCGCATTCTGGTGAAAGATATTAGCGAACCTTTTATGGTCAAAAAATCCAAAAAGTTTAACGGTTTGTTTATTGTTGGACGCATTATCAACAACTTGTTTGGAAAAACCTTTCAAATTAATTATTTTAAACGGATTTTTTTTAAAAAAATCGTTGATCTTTATGAGATGAAAGTACGATTCGTCACTGGTCCATGGATTTCTCTTCCTTCCGAAACCTCATGTGTTAAGATCCGTTGCGTCTAAGGGATCTTTACTACAGATATAATATATATGATGATTTTGAAAATAACATAACGTATGATCAGTTAACATGTATTGCCTAGATATATGAATCAACATAATTATAAATTTTTAAATGGAGTTTAAAAAAATCGAAATTATTTTCCCACTAAAATACTTTTATTGTTTTCTTTAGCTGGGTCCGACGCATCTCCGAAAGAGATATGTGTGGTGGCACGCGTCGCACACCTCCAAGAGCAAGCCCTGATTATATTAATTCTTAAAATTGCTGCCATTCCGGGTCAGAACCACTGTTTGAGGTGTGCGACGGTTGCCCGACAATAGGGCCACTGCACTCAGCTACATTCTCATATAAATAATGCTATTCTTTTTGAGATTACTGGGATTGTCACCGCTACTTTCGTCATATTTGACAATGGATTCGTCATTTTACCATGTAACTTTTGACAAAACAAGAATCCTCAAATTTTTAACGACAGGTGTGCGACGGTTGCCCGGCAATAGATCCACCGTGCTCAGCGACCTTTACGGTCCTTTTCTGGTGCATTAACTCATAATTGGTTCTTATACGTATATATAGCCTTATTTTTCACGAAATAAATTTCGTTAAAAAAATAAATTGAATTTCCTCAGTTTGACGAAATGTTTAATCGGAGTATATAGCAGGCGTCTATTTCGTCAAACATGACAAAAGTTTCGTCAAATTTGAGAATGCATTTTTAACAGTGTAATAAAACGGCTGAAAACAGCTATTTTAAAGGGAAATGAATTTCTATTTATTAAAACTGTTAAGGTTTATTCTGAATTTGTATAAACTCAAATATCAAAGATAGAGTCAGTAACTTAATTATCTTATGATTTTTTTTTCGACAATAAATAAAAAGAAAGTAAGTAAGAAGTCAAAAAGTGGACAATCGGCTTATGGGATAATCCTGTTACGGGTTGGCAACTCAATTCGACGTCACATAGAAAGATTAGCGTTAGTTATTTCAACAGGCAATACTTTCAATTGAACAAAATTGTTTGCATAATTATTATTTGCATATATTATTACTTTTTGTTTAGGCTTGCATAATTCTTATTTGCATATATAATTATTTTTGTTTAGGTTCGCATAATTCTTATTTGCATATAAAATTATTTTTGTTTAGGTTTGCATAGTTCTTATTTGCATATATAATTATTTTTGTTTAGGTTTGCGTAATTCTTATTTGCATATATAATTATTTTTGTTTAGGTTCGCATAATTCTTATTTGCATATAAAATTATTTTTGTTTAGGTTTGCATAATTCTTATTTGCATATAAAATTATTTTTGTTTAGGTTTGCATAGTTCTTATTTGCATATATAATTATTTTTGTTTAGGTTTGCATAATTCTTATTTGTATATAAAATTATTATTGTTTAGGTTTGCATAGTTCTTATTTGCGTATATAATTATTTTTGTTTAAGTTTGCATAGTTCTTATTTGCATATATAATTATTTTTGTTTAGGTTTGCATAATTCTTATTTGTATATAAAATTATTATTGTTTAGGTTTGCATAGTTCTTATTTGCGTATATAATTATTTTTGTTTAAGTTTGCATAATTCTTATTTGTATATATTATTCTTTTTGTTTAGGTTTGCATAATTATTATTTGCATATAAAATTATTTCTGTTTAGATTTGCATAATACCCTGCTTAGGTATGCATTATTAAAACCTATAAAACAAAAGTTAATGTATCGTGTAAATTTTTAACTTGTAAAATATATCAATCTTTTTCCAAAACTAACCGTCAAAGTAATAATGACGCTTGATAATAATACCCGGCTGTAACCTGGTATAGCAAACGGAAATGGTTATGTATTCAACGTAAAGGTGCTTATTTGTGAAAATAGGTTTTTTTCATTATTATATGTTCACAAGATACCGCTGAGGATAAATTTAGTAAGGGGAAGCCGTATCTATTTTGTGCTCCTACATGATGTGCATATGAAAATGCTATTAGTTCAGAGTAAGTATTCGTCGTCCTCGTGATAGGAATATGTTATTTTATTAAAGTGAAAGTTGTTTGTAATTTAGATTACGAAAGACCTACTTTTTGTGCATCACATATCGTGGTCGATTTTAACGATTTTTTGAACTTTCAAACCCAATGAAAGAATAATAAAAAATATATAATATAGGTTTAAATATTCTTATTTTTTTTTCGTTATTACTCATTTGCCATTATTAAAACCTGTTTAGATTAAATTATTAGTATTATTTTAGAAATTATTAAGGTAGAATAAATGGAATTGGGTTGTTAGAAAAATCTATCTTTTATTCAATGATACGACAGCGCTAAAAACTTAATACTCTACTACTAATAATATGCATAAACTAATAGTATGCATAGAAAAAAAGTATATAATCCGATCTTACAAATTTACAAAATCATGATATACTGATTTTTTAAAAATATTTTTTACGCTTCATTATAGATGTTTTATCACGGAAATTTATTACCAAGTACAAAATTTTTCTGAGTCTCATGTCTAAAACCTTTTAACATCATGGATAAATTTCAGCCCAACCTTTAAGATCCAGTTTTTTTTAATAGCTTTCGTGTGTCCTTGTTCTATGCATTAACATTATTATAGATAACCATAAAAACTCAACATGTATAACATTCAACGATTTTTTTTATCAATTGCCCCCAACGACCTTGTTCCATTGGTCTTGGGTATTCAAATCCTTGAGAACAAATTCATTTCACAGATCGCTTCTTTAAGGGGCGTCTTTTCACTCGTCGTTTTCATTAGAATCTAGGCAATGCAGATGAGGCTGGGGCGCCCATTTCAGCCCCGGAAATTCGCATGTGACGCACATGTACACGCTATACTCTCATTAAGATTGACAATCGCATGGTCATAGTTTCTACTAACCTGTGACCCAGTTGAATGAAATAGTTCCCGCCCACGGGTCTTCAATTCCACGAACCTTAAAGTAATTAGGATTCTTATCGAGTGTCGAGATTCGCTGGGAAGGAAGTCGGTGTATATCGATCCAGCCTACAAAATGAGTTTTTTTTTTTTACAAGTAGGTTCTTTTGTTCGAAAGTGTGTGTGTAAGATTTCGGCGTTGTCGCATTTTACGGCTGTTCGAGATCTACTTATTCATGTAAGAGTCGTGTCGAAGTTTCATTTTCTTTTTATATGTATCGAATGATATAATTAAATATAATTTTTTTTTTTTTTAAAGGAGTTGACATGAATCAGACAAATTGTCTGACCGAGATTTGACGCTTTGTGCTCGAAAACAACAGACTAAGTAGCTGATATACGAAATGTAAAGTAGAAGAAAGTTGTGCATAAGGAATAAGTACGAGATGTTTGAGAAAGTAGAGCAGATGAAGTTTTTTCAAAGATATATTTGGAATAAAGTGGCAGTCACTAAAAATATTCTTAAAGTTATTTTATAAAATCTGGGGAATGGTAAAATAATTAAAGATAAATGGCGCTGTATACACTGTAAAAATAGGTAGTCAAAAATAAATAAAATGTACTCATTTTTGAGTACATTTGGTGCTAATCATGGCTCAAAAACATTACTTTCAATTTTGAAACATGTACTCAAACCGATAAATGTTATACCTGTTTTTTCCCCTTTTACAGTAATAACTCCCATGTAATGTTGCACTATTATCTATATCAGTCAATGAACTAAGAGCGTTGTATAAATAAAATCAGCAATGGCAAACTATTATTTTTTGCTTATGAATATTTTTTCCCCTAATTATCTTGTAAATTACTTTTAAAAAAAATAAGAACTCTAAGGTGTACACTGTACATACACAGTACACTGTTCAAAATAGGTATTTAAAAATAAGTACAATTTAATCATTTTTGATTACATTCGATGCTTGTCATAGCTCCGAATACATAAGTATCATTTTTGAAAAAAACATGTACTCAAAAATGAGTAAAAAGAGCAGTTGCTTACCTACATAGGCTGCCTTCATAAATCCCTTTCCATAAATATCGACAATTTCATTCAAGACTTACCGGGAATCAAACCCAGATTCTCAGTCACCGCAGTCTTGAGCCTTATCCGTTAAACTATCAAGGCGACTTGAAGACTCGAGTAGGTTATCAGGTACTCATTTTAAGTACCTTTTTTTTTCACAGTGTACGTTTAAAAGAGACAACTCTATTTTTAATATTTTCCAACAAATTTAAATTTTCTTTAAATCACAGCATTAGCATCGGGCTTCAAAAAATTAAAGAGTAATGTTTTCGAAAATGAGTCAATTTGAAATTTCTACTTTTCAAAAAATAGGTCTATTTGAAGTTTCTGATTTTAGAACTATAGAATATATTTTAAAGTTAAACTTGTAAAAAAAAAGTGTGCTGTTGCTGAAAGCAATGCTCAAACAGACTAACTTTTGTATTGACAGATAAGTCCGTGTTTTAATGGCAATTTCTAATCCAAATGCTAATTTTCAGAAATGTTTTTGAAATACTACAACAGCTTTTCATCATTTAATTATTCAGAATTCTTTATAAACCGTAATTTTATTTATAATTTTCTCTGTTATTTGGAGATCACAGGAAGCCCCCAGATGTATTAAAAATTAAAATTTGCAAAATACTTTTTTTTAAGAATAACGATAAATAAATTCTGAAGAAACTGCTCTCTTTTTCTCGTAAAATTTTTTTTCTTTTTGAAGTTAGTTTTTTTTATAAACATTATTTTGCAAATTATAGTTTTTAATTGTCGAAAACATCCCATGTAAATTTCATGTTTTTTCCCTATTGAATTATTCAGAAGTCTTTATAAACCGCAATTTAATTTATAATTTTCTCTGTTATTTGGAGATCACAGGAAGCCCCCAGCTGCATTAAAAATTAAAATTTGTAAAATACTTTTTTTTAAGAATAACGATAAATAAATTCTGAACAAACTGCTCACTTTTTTCGTAACAGATAATTTCGTTTTGAAGTTAGTTTTTTTTATAAACATTATTTTGCAAATTATAGTTTTTAATTTTCGAAAAAATCCCATGCAAATTTCATGTTTTTTCCATATTGAATTATTCAGAAATCTTTATAAACCGCAATTTAATTTATAATTTTCTCTGTTATTTATAGATCGAAAGAAGCCCCCAGCTGTATTAATAATTAAAATTTGTAAAATACTTTTTTTTTAAGAATAACGATAAATAAATTCTGAACAAACTGCTCTTTTTTTCTCGTAACAATCTTTTTCTTTTTGAAGTTAGTTTATTTATAAACATTATTTTGCAAATCATAGTTTTTAATTGTCGAAAAAATCCCATGCAAATTTCATGTTTTTTCCCCATTGAATTATTCAGAAATCTTTAAAAACCGCAATTAAATTTATAATTTTCTCTGTTATTTGGAGATCGCAGAAAGCCCCCAGCTGCATTAAAAATTAAAATTTGTAAATTACTTTTTTTTAAAGAATAACGATAAATAAATTCTGAACAAACTGCTCTCTTTTTATCGCAACAATTTTTTTCTTTTTTGGAGTTATTTTTTTTTACAAACATTATTTTTCAAATTATAGTTTTTAATTGTCGAAAAAATCCCATGCAAATTTCATGTTTTTTCCCCATTGAATTATTCAGAAATCTTTATAAACCGCAATTTAATTTTCTCTGTTATTTAGAGATCGCAGGAAGACCCCAGCTGTTTTAAGAATTAAAATTTGTAAAATACTTTTTATTAAGAATAAAGATGAATAAATTCTGAACAAACTGCTCTCTTTTTCTCGTAACAGATCTTTTCGCGTAATCTTAATAAACCGCAATTTAATTTATAATTTTCTCTGTTATTTGGAGATCGCAGAAATCCCCCAGCTGTATTAAAAATTAAAATTTGTAAAATACATTTTTTTTTTAGAATAACGATACATAAATTCAGAACAAACTGCTCTCTTTTTATCGTAACAATTGTTTTCTTTTTGGAGTTATTTTTTTTTATAAACATTATTTTGCAAATTATAGTTTTTAATTGTCGAAAAAATCCCATGCAAATTTTATGTTTTTCCCCATTAACGTTATATTTATATCAAACATTTAAAAATAGTTCGAATGGTATATATATCGTATTCTGAGCTGAAAATTAGTAAGGGTAAACTACATTCAGATTCGTCTTTTGCAGTCGCGGGGCATGGTACAGAATAAGCAGCGGGTCTATCTTTTATCCTCCACACAAACTTATGAATTAGAATAAGTAAAACTTATAAATTATTAAACTTTTTCATACATTTGTCAGATTTTGAAAAGCCAAACTGGATTTTTTTATCAACTACAATCTTCGAGCATGAATGGTCTGTAGTAGAGCGAATATGACGTCATAATCGTGAAACCAACATCTCAGACCAAATGGCCTCAGACACGTAACTTCTTTTCAAAATTTATGAATGAAAAAACGTTCGCGATTGACTTGTGATTTGGAAATAATAGTAAATTTGTCAATTCATGAAGTACAGGATATTTTTATGAATGAACTAGAAAAAAATTATGAATGGATGACGTATAAACCACGTGTCTGGGGCCATACATGTTGGCCTCACTTTGATGTTAGCGAGATTATAACCTTACGTTTTCTCTACTATGAAGGATCTATGCTCGAAGACTACAATTGTTTGATCGACTACATTTCATTTGCATTGAATATTTATTAGAAAACTTTATTACATAAAATGTCTGCATTATTTTATTTTTATATTTTTTATTTTTTTAAAGCCCAATTTCCTAATACACGAGATCAAATTTATATCAGTCGTACAAATTTGTCATGGAGTTGTAGTGTCGGAATCAACCCCCAAAAGCGTAATATGGTGTTTCTGTCCTGATACCTATTTTCGGGTACCTATTTTTAACAGTGTATACTAGATTATGAAAGCCATAGCGTTAAATATTAAATTGTTCAATATCCTAATATAAATATACTGATACACGTTGTCTGAAAAATTGATTTTTCTCGGCTTGGCGGTTTAATGCAAATGAAAATTTCTTATCTCGAATCAACGCCCTTCTATCAAAGTTGGTAAAACCTTATTTAGAATTTCTACACGCGCTCAAAATAACAAATTCTTTACTCTGAGGACATTGACCTGTATGGTAAATGAAGGGGGCATTGATATTTACGAAGAGTTCTTGACGCTTCAGTGTTCCTACGTGGTATCGAAAATAAGTTGGAGAGTGAAGAAGGAGTATAGTTTGGCTTTTTTTTATATAAAATTCTCATTTATAAATAAAAATTCTATGATAAAATAACATTAAAAAAAATAGTTGAAAGGCCAGTGCGGGTATTTTTACCAAAGTAAAGAGCATTTAAGTGAAAAAGCTTACTTTTTTAATTGCAATTGTGAGAGAATAAAATATTTATTGATATTTTCAATGAAAAATTTTAAATAGTTGTCAGAAATCACCATTATATTAAAACAATATTTACTCAGAAAATATTTTTTAATTATTTAAATATTTTATAGTTCAGGAATTGGTACAATGCTTACGAATTGTGTGTGGGGGAGGGAGAGTGAAGAAGGAACATAGTTTGGCTTTTTTTTATATAAAATTCTCATTTATAGATAAAAATTCTATGATAAAATAACAATAAAAAAATTGTTGAAAGGCCAGTGCGGTTATTTTTACCAAAGTAAAGAGCATTTAAGCAAAAAAGCTTACTTTTTAAAATTTGTAATTGTGAGAAAATAAAATATTTATTGATATTTTCAATAAAAAATTCAAAATAGTTGTCATATATCACCATTATATTAAAACAAAATTTACTCAGAAAATATTTTTTAATTATTTAATATTCATCGAACCTGCCACCGCACAGAGCCCTTATTGAGGGCCGCCCTCCTAATAAAAAAATACGCAAACTGAAAATGTGTCACTGAAAGAATAAATTTCATATGTTTTTTATATTATTATTTTTATTATTATTACTTTTATTATTATTATTTTTTATTATTATTACTTTTATTATTATTATTTATTATTATTATTTTTATTATTATTATTTTTATTATTTTTTTATTTTTTTTATTATTATTATTATTTTTATTATTATTATTTTTATTTTTATTATTATTATTATTATTTTTATTATTATTATTATTATTTTTATTATTATTATTTTTATTATTATTATTTTTATTATTATTATTTTTATTATTATTATTTTTATTATTATTATTTTTATTATTATTTTTTTTTTAATTATTTTTTTTTATAATTATTTTTATTATTATTATTTTTATTATTATTATTTTTATTATTATTATTTTTATTATTATTATTATTATTATTATTTGTATTTAAAAAAAAATTTAATTATTATTTTTATTATTATTATTTTCATTATTATTATATTTATTATTATTATTATTATTATTATTATTTTTATTATTATTTTTTTTATATATTTTTTATTGTTATTATTTTTTATGTGAAACGCCTTTAAAATCAGCTACATAGGGTATCAGAATAGAAACACCATACTACACGATCCATTCCGTTACTATAACTCTACAAAAAATGACACAGCTGACAAAAATTTTGTCTCGTTCGATAGGAAATTAAGCTTTTTTTTTAATTTTCTTTTCTTTTAAAAAAAAAATAGACTTTTTCAGTAAAGGAATAAATATTTTATACAAATGAAATATAGACCCATTAAACATTTGAAACTAAATTTGTTGTTGATCCTTTATATTATCTTTTACTCCATCCTTTATGTATCTTTTAAAAGTGAATTATCTCGTACGAGAGAAAATAACCGCGTTCACCATTTAAAATAACAAACTCCTAAAATTATTTTATATATTAAAAATATATTATTTTTTTTAAATTTATATATTTAATATAAATTAGTTTAAAATACAAAAAGTAGTGTTGCTAAATTTACTAATCGTCTATTTATTAAAAACGTTAATTAAAAAAAATCATTAATTTTTTTCGTCTTTAAATAAGTTAACATAAAAAAATTCCTCGATATTTCGTCAAAAAACTATTAGTCCAAGCACAAAAAAATATCCAGGAACACCTAAGAAGTGACAAAAAAACCTTCGCCTAAGTGGGATGTACTTCTGCACGAACATCAGAAATCCTCTTAGCCGAACAGCAGTTATTATGTATGAATGCATGTCATGTTGCACTGGTGTAGCCGAGCTCAGATTCGTCTCATTAAATTGCGGTTCATGAGCCCTGACAGTCAGTTAAAAAGCAACTGAAGCAAATAAATTTTATTTCACTCCTATCAAAGACTTTTTTGATGAAGGTATATTTGGATATATTTTTTATTCGATTTAAGAATGCAATCTCACTTTATGATTCTTTTCTTCGAATTATGCGCGTCAGGAGTGGCAACTGAAAGTTAGTTTCTGTTTCTATGGGAACTCAAGCGGCGAGTGTATCGCAAACAACAAGACAGCAGATGTGGCTGATGCTTGTGTTGAATATGATTTAAATAACAGTTTTTTAAGAAACGTTTTTAGATTGGAGCTGGATGTGTAAGTCTTTAAAGCTTATAATTCTGATGCTAATTAATTTCAAGGTTATATTATTTTTATATTGCACCTACAAGTTTTCTCGTTTAATATTTTGACGTTCCACATGACAATAGCTGCATAAATTATCGCGAAATACCGTAATACAGTTATTTCATTTTCCTGTGTTTCAAATTGAAATATTTGTCTTTGACCCTGTCTGTTAGGTATCGGTGTTTCAGTGCACATTTTTTTAATATTGATTCCTTAGAAGTAGTTCATGACCTAAATATCGAGATCATCCCAATTTTCAGATTGCTCTTCATTGTTTTGCTGCAAGTTTTTCTTACCGTGTGCTTAAAAGAATTGCCGATAAGGTAGTATCATATATTTTCTCTCTATTATTTTATGTAAAAGCATTGAATTAAAGTAGTTTGTATAAAAGTATCCTCATTTAAGGGATGTTTGCTTCGTTTTATCTTTTTGTAGTTAGGACTAAATTTGATATTTTGCGGTGTCGAGATTTTTTAAAAGCCTTGAACTGATTTTTATTATTTCTTTGTGTTTGTGTGGATATAATGACTGATAAAGACAAAAGGTTCGTATTTGGCCTCTGCTTTGTAAAATCAGGATATTTACCTTAAAATGTATGTTTTCTTGATACAATTTTATATAATCATTTTGTTAAATCTATGACTTTTTAAGGCTACTTTGGAATTAAAGTATATGTAATTTATTTTTAATTCATATTATAATTATTGGTATAAGTAACATTAATAATAATGTCATTAATTTTGGTATTGTGCAAAATGAAACTGCTTGCGATTTTTCTTTTCGTGACATATGGCTGGCTCAGCAAAGAGGCAGTAAATGTGCAGGCTTTCTTTGGTTTTTAGATGAAACACTGCAAAAT
Organism: Troglohyphantes excavatus; assembly: GCA_963932185.1. Lineage (NCBI taxonomy): Eukaryota > Metazoa > Arthropoda > Arachnida > Araneae > Linyphiidae > Troglohyphantes > Troglohyphantes excavatus. Next base: position 13,960,870 of record OZ010676.1, on the reverse strand, counting down.
TATATATTGTTGGGGATTTTATAGCATTTGTATAGAGTACTTTATTCGATATAATTTTTTTTAATTACCGCATTCCCAAGAAAACAATACTATTGTTTAAAAATAAATTATTAACCATGAGTATTAATTATTTTTTCAAGACACATTTTAAGATTTTTGTTCAAAGTGTCTTATTTATTTTTTGACTGCATATCTGGGCTAGACATATGTACACAAATGTTAACCATTAATTTTTTTAAACAGCTTTAAGAAATAATGTTAAATATTTTGATGTGAATTCTAACTTTGATTTAGTTTAATGTGTTATTTAAATTTTTTGGTAGCATATTTTTCTTGACATGCCCGACATTGAACACGTGTAACTTTTATATACAATTATATCGCTATTGGTTTAAAAAAATATAAACTTGAATATTATTGTCAACTAATTTGTTCATTTTTTCAGTATTTTCAAGTGTAAATATTGTGGGCTAATGAACTTGAAAGGTAAATATAGAATAATATTTCAACTTGGACTACTTTTAAAAATATACTATCATTTTAAATTTGTTATTGTGTTTGTTTTAATAACAATAGAAATATTATATGTTCTTTATAACATTTAGTTGAAACTAAAAAGTATAATTATATGTTGAAAATAATAAAAATGCGAAAAACTAAATTAACTAACTTTCCTCGCAAACTAACTTGCAAACTAGGATTGGCAAAATACAACATACTTTCATCCCCTCCCCCACGCTGCTTGGGTATTAATCTACATAACGATAAACTCATGACATTTACCAAATACGTTAACAAGTTCGTGGCCCAGTTGGCAGATTGCTTCGGAGTGGTACCCAATTCTTAAGAGTAGATGTGACGAAAAGCACAATCAGGCATTTTGCACAAGCTCTCACTGCGTATGTGTCGCTTTTGCTTTAAAAAGGACAGCTGTCAATTGCTCGCTGTCTCACTCATTTTGCTTGTAAATAATAGTGCTGATGCCTTGGCAGGATGTGTGGTGGTCAGTTTTTTGTGAGGCTATGTGTTTATAACTCCAGGAGAACAACTTCACTAGTGACTAACTTGGCAGTTGGATCAACCTAACGTGTTGAAGCAGTATCATATCTGTTCTCTTTTTTTGCCGACTGCCACATGCAGTTTACCTGTCTAGTAGCCTAACACTCATTTCTCACTTCTACATGTTATCGTCTATGGTCAGTCAGCGCATGTCCATACATTAAATCAGCCTCAAAGCACAATTATTTCAATGCAAATAGCTATTTTTTTTTCAATTTTAACCCACTTCTTCAAATATCATATTGGCCTAAAACTTAGCATTCCTAATCGTTTTGACAATATAATATTTACTCTCATAATAATTAGTAATTAATAATTATATTAAAATAATTAGTTTAAATATATAATTAAAAATTGGGAAGTCCATGTTTCGAACCTGTGTGATCATCACAATGCTCTGTTCATAATAAAACGTCTGGGCAGGCGGCACTCATAATAAAATTTATTTCTAACACAGATAATATTAACAGTGGCGGCGATTGGATGTTAAAAGTGAGGGGACAGTATCAGGGGGGGGTAATTTTACTAGAAGATTTTTTTGTTTCGAAATTTTTTCTCTGCGTAATTAGCGATCAATCTTGTAAACTTTTTTCTAAATACCTAGGCAAGAAAATATGATGCAATGTGTGTGTTTTGAAGTTCAAAGATGTGTTCTAACGTCTTTTTTAAGAAATGGGGGATTCTAAATTTTATTGTCCATTTTTTTTTTTTTAGAAAGCATTTGATTTTTGCATAAATTATTAATAGGTGTGATCAATAATTTAAAAAAAAAAAATCACGCAATTATTAATTTTATTGTTACGGAAATTTTGTATTTCAATTGACTTATTTTTTTATAAAGTTTTAGAACAAATAAGCAAAGTCTGAAATGATCACTCAAGTTTCTATAGCCTTGTTTTGCGTAATTTTTTGGCAGCTATTTAAATATTAGTTACAGAGATTGTAAACTTCAAATGACGACCTAACCTCGTTTCACTACTTGCGATGGACGTATTTGTTCAGTAAATGCATTCTCGTCTGTAGCAGTGGGTGTGGAGAAGGTTAAGGTACGATAATTTTTCCTTGTTTTGGCAATGTAGTAACACAATTGAGTTAATAACTTTTTTAAAAACATGAGGGCAATATCTGAAATCTGTGTGGGGGAAATATACGAAAAAAGTGCGTGGGCAATTTGCCCCCCCCCCCCCGAATTGCTGCCACTGAATATTAATAAATGAGTGTACCAAATTCTTGTTTATCATGAAGTTCTTAATCAAAATTCAATCAGTAATCAAATGAAAAATGCTGTGGTTCACAGATCAATATGTTTGAAATGCTTGTGTACATTTTAACTGATTATTCAGTGATGCTACCCCACTAATGGAAAAAATTGCAATACCACAGCTACTATGTTTGTAGCTTGTAAGCTATTAAAACTCTTTCTCTTTAGTTATTATTGTACACATTGAGATTGAGCTTACAAATCATATAAATTTTAGTAATATGAGTTTGACTACTAAGATTTTTTTTAATCTTGAACTTTAATCTCTTTAATCTTGAAGTTCTATATGTGGTATTTTTTTTCTTATGTGACGAATATGTCAGTATGATTGTCGAGTTTTACTAAATATATATGTGCCATAAAACTGTGGTTTAACTATACTTTAATAATTATGGTTTATAAACTAGAAAATGTCTGGAGTTTGCACAGACACTAGTAACATGGAAAAGCAAATACAAATATTTTTGTGTATCTTAACCTTATATCTCTTATAGACTACTAACCTTGCATAATTTTTTTACATTCTCCAATTGACTTTACATTAGGCTCTATATAAAGTTAGTATTAAGGTTAATCACTAGTGAAATCATTGCTAGTACTGAATTTATATGTGAATTGTAAAACTATTTTGTATTAGCATTAATTTTGCATTTACACTAAAAAAAATTAAGTAAATGTTATATATTTTTTAATTAGGCATATTTGTTTTTATGCATTTTAGCTATCATTTTGAGATACAGAAGTCACTTTTCCAAACAGTACATTGACTAGTTAGCTTCATAGAGAGGTTAGTATTGTTTTTAACAAAATAACCATTACTATAGTTTTTTATAGTTAAATTATGTCTCTAATTAAAAGTAGCAACTATAATTACTTGGTAGTCTGTTACTAAATCACAAAAATATAAGTTATGTCTTCTTGCAGTAAAATGAATACTACTGGAGCAAGACCAAAAAGGCATTCTAGAAATGATGAAAGTCAACAAAGTGATGGTAATGAAGGTTCTGATGGAAAAGATGAAGACAGAAACAGGTATTACTCATTTCCTCAGAGCATTTTATAACTGTTTTGTTTAAATGGTTTGGTTTACTTAAAATTAACTTTTTAATTGTCCACATAGTTACTTCCTAGTTTTTCTAATACAAACTTCTGTTATTAATATTTTACCATTAATACATTAGACAGCTAGGAGATGTGGAGAGATTGCACTATCAATTTTTGTAAAATAACGTAATTTTTTAAAGTTATTATTGTATCTATTGTGTAACAGACTAGTGATTCAATTTTAACAGTAAGAATTTGAATTCTGATTTGTTAAATATTTTCGATTTTTTTTTTCCGGACTAAGTCACATTATAAAATTTAAGTTTAATATAATCTTTTATATATCTCAATAAATTTTCTTAAATTTTTAAAAGATAAAAAAATAAAATAACTAAATATATTTAATATTATTAGTAAAGTTACATAATCATGATGTATGTAGTTAGCAGTTTAGTTATAGAGATATATATCTGCAACACTAACATTTTACAATGAAATTTTATGTTACTGAAGTTTCATAAAAGGTAATTAGCATTTGTAGCATGACTTAGGTAAAAATTCTGTCAATTTTTAAAAAATATATTTCTCTGAAATATGCTTCGAGTCAGAAAATTAAAGTAAAATTTATTATTCTTTTTGTTTAACATAAAGGAACAATTTTCTCAGATAAAACAAATTTCAATGGTTCTTAGTTAAAAAGATAATTACTCCTATAATTTAGATTCCTTTATTAAATAGAGTATTTTTATTGCAGAAATAATGAACAAGATAATGAAGATTCTGAACAAAGGGATGAAAATGATTTGGTAAATTTTATTTAATAATATTTTTAAATTGATTTTTTTAATTGAAGGTAAAGATATTTTATAAAAGAAAAGAGTGGACATTTTCAGGTCAGACGTTTATATAACACAAAAGTCTTGTATTTATTTTGTCTGTAAAAAATATAAATAGTTGTGGAATATTTAGTATATATGAAAACTAAAATTTCATTTTATTATCTAGAAATCCAAGAAAAAATTGCATACTATTTTTATTATCAAAATTTGAATTTTTTTAATATACAAGTTAATTTTTTCTTGTATAACTTATTTTATCCTTTTATTACCATACATGGAATTTTTATTTGCTCAATGTATACTCCTTCATTCTTTTTCATTATAGAACAGGACAATTCAACATTTTATTTTTAACCTCTTACCATTACAAGTGTATTTTCATGTGTCAGTCTTCAGTTTCATATCTTCAGTTTTCTCAGCAATACACATAATTTTTAAAATCATAAATATTCATTTGTAAAACATTTATCAAACCTAAAAGAATTATGGTATTTCTTAAAAGCTACTATCCCTATTAAAATAATGAAACCTTAATGTTTTTTAAAGACCCATTGAAAATATAAATTAAACTTTCTTGCAGTGAAAATGAGTTGCAATTTTGTAACAGTTACAATTTTGATATTTCACTAGCTGCTTAGAGGGTTAACAATTAAAAAAGTTTAATTGCATTATTGAAGTTATTTATAAAATTTAGATCTTTAGATGCATCAAATTACACATTAGCCTTGTATTACATAAAATATTTATGTATATATGTATTGTTACTTATTAAAACACTTTACCTTCCTGATGTACCCTTACAGTCTATTGTATATTTTAATATTTTACTAGCAGCTGTACATTTAGAACCCATAGTAAAATTCTTATTTACAAATACATTCAGATCACTGATAGTATCTATATCTTGGATTTTAGCCAATTGTGAAAAAAAAATCAGCCTTTCTATTTTTGATACCTATGGGCAAAACCTGACATTTACTGATATTAAAAGATATACCCCATTTAACAACCCATTATGATTTATTTGTTAAATCACCTTGTAATTGTGCCTCAATAGTCCCCATAATTTTTAAATCATCTGCAAAGATGCTGACTTTTCCCCTAATCTCCCAGCCTATATAATCAATTAAAATAATAAATAAAAATTAATCTATGATAGAACCCTGTAGCACTTCATTCTTTACTTTTGTCCACTGAGAGTAATTACTTTCGATTTGTGCCTGATGATTTCTACGAATTAACCAATATCTTATTCATTGTAAAATTGCCCCAAGCCCTAACCTTTCTAATTTGAACAGCAATGCCTCGTGAAGAACTTTATCTCAAAGGCCTTCTGGAAATCATTGCAGACTACATCTACTATTCCTTTTATCTAATTCTTCAGTAACCCTATTGTAAAATTTTAAAAGATTTGTTCTGCAAAATTTTCCTTTTCTAAATACATACTGATTACCTGGCAGGCTATCTGACTCCCGAAATGACCTGATGCGATTTTTATTAATGTTTAAAAAATCTTACATTTAACAGATGTTAAACTAACTGGTCTATAGTTACCAGGTTCACATTTGACCCTTTTTTAAAAGTAGATTGACATTTGCTAACACCAGTCTTTTTGTACATAACCCGAATTATATATTGATTTGAAAATGGTTTGTACAACATCTCCAAGTTTTTCAGCAAATTCCACTAGTACTTTTGGGTAGATTTCATCTGGCCCTGGCACTTTAAAAGAATTAATACTTCTCAAATGATAAACTACTTAGTCATTAGAAAACTGGCATTCCTGAACCAGATGCTTATTGCCTTCTGTTGGCATGAAATCACATTAAAATCCCTATTGAAATAACTCCATGGAAAATTAATTTAAAATATTTGCCATTCCCTCATCATCTTGAATTAAGTTGCCTTGAATATTTTTTATAGGACCTAGAGGAGCATTTGGTTTATTGTTTCCACTAGCATAAGCAAAACGTCTTTGGATTGTTGTTGATATCCCTAGCAAGTTTTTTCCTCCAATGCCAATTTCTGTTTACTAGAAATTTACTTAAACTCCCTCACTGCTAGATTTAGTTTATCTTTAATTTCTTCCCATTGATGTACCATATGAGAACGCTCCAACCCATCCTTAAACACCTTAGATATCACAGCTCTCGTAATGTATAAAGTTTGTATCCTTAAAGTTTGGAATTAACCTCTAATTTTTAATTACAGTTGTCTGAAACAGAATGTAAAATCTAATACTATTGTAGTCACTTTCCAATAGATGCTCACTCACTATAAAATTATGTACTCTATTGTCTGATCCTCACTATCCTATCCTCACAACTGCTAAATACCAAATCTAATAACATATTGCCCTTTGTATTTTCATGGACCAATTGATTTAAAACTATATTTCGTTTAACTTTCAGCATAGGTGTTTAAAGGCCGAGTTTCCTATTAGATGGCATTAATCCTTCCACTTTAAATATCGTATAACTCAAGAATATTTTTTAAAATTCAAAATTTAAAACTTCAGCACAATATGTTACTTTCCAAGAAGAATATTTTTTTTTCAGAAAATTCAAAGTCATAATTTTGGCAACTAAATATGTGAATGATGCTGAGTATATTGCGATAAAACAATTATTTTTGGCTTTTGATTTAATTATAAGTATATTTCCTTTCATATTTTCTATTTTCCTATTATAAAGCTTTTTATGATTTTGTTCAATTAAAAAGTATAAGTTTTCATTTTTGTCTAGTTTCAGGATCCTCCTGATGGGGCTTCTCATAATGAGCAAAATGATGCTCAGAATAAGGAAAGTGCCAGCAGTGATGGATCTAAACGGTAAAAAAAAGATTCTTAACACTTTCACGGCCAAGTTTTTTTTCAAAATAGTTCAGTTGGTACTTTTCAAGTAAACTTACATAATTCTCGCCAAAATAATTTCATTGCACTCTGAAAGTTATGTTTTTAATCTTATTTCTGCAAAGGTGGATCTTGAAAAGTCGGTTAGTTATAAAAGTTGCTCAAAAGCAGAAATATGCAATGGGCATATTTCTGCTAGAAGGGATCTGATTGGTTTATTAGTTAGTTATTAAACATTGCACAAAAGCTGCACAGTGGGCTATTGGTGACAATCTCAAAAGAAAGATCCAAGAACACTGCCACATATTTTTTTTACTATAGTCAGATGACGAGGACACCTGGGTTGGCACCCAACTCTATCTTAATAGGCGTCGGCGCATTTGACCATGATCAGATTTAACGTGCACCAGTTCCTTATCATACACAGCATATATTTTTTTGTCGTGAAGGAAAGAATTTGACAACTTTTTGATTACCAAATATCTACACACATGCTGGGGATCAAACTTGTGCCCATTGGATGCTTGTCTGAGCCCTTAATCATTCGGCCACCACAGGCCTATTTACGCAGCAGTGTTCCCGCCCGAGTATTTCCTTAGCTATACATTCCAAACAGTCACCAATAGCCCATTATTGTAGCTCCGCTGCAACCTTTATTTAATCAACAAACCAACCGATCAGAGCCTTGCAATAGTCTGGTTGTGGAGTTCTTATCTCGTAATGTAAGTTGTGACTTGATCCATGTTTTGATATGTTCAAATGCTTATACCTACTCGATGTTTGAGGTAATACAAGAAAGATTCACAATTTTGGCTAGTTTTCGCAAGTTTGGCAATAAAGGAAGTTAAACGCAAAAGTACCTTTGATTCTGAAAGCCATTGGTCGTATTCAACAGCTGTAGTCATGAAAGTATTAATACTCATAATTGAAATATATTTTTATTATGTTATAAAGTTTTAAAAAGTTTTACATCACTATGGAGAACTATTTGTACATAAAATAAAATAAAGTCACCATTAAACATCAGCTGTACTACTTTAGTTTAATTTAAACAGCATAATTGATTTTTGTGTGGTTTTCACGGTTCTATAATGAGGTTATCGAGAAATGTTTTAAAGGCATAAACTATTAATTAAAAATGATTGCTACTCAAGCAATGATAACGTTAGCAAATCATTTGAAAGAAATAAGCAATCACCTGACGCCTTTTCCAGAATTACCATCACTGGGTGAATAAAGCTGCATACAAAAGCACTCTCAAATATTTTTTAACAAAATCAATAATTTTTTAATGTGGAGTTTTATTTATTTAGCATCAGACTAGAAGCAGTAAATATTTCAGTATATAATTTTTTTAGTTATAAAATGAGGTTTGGTTCAAATATATATAAAACCTTTTAAAATTCAAAAATTAAAATTTCATATATATTTGTGTGTGTGGGTTTAAATAATTGTTGTATTTTTAAGTGCAAAACATACTGATTTTCTAGCAAAGTTTTATATAAATTTACCACCATGTAGGTGTAAAGTAAAATGAAGTTAATGTAAACCAAAAAAATTCTTTAACTTATTAAACAGCTCATTTTATTTTTTTTTAATTACTACATATATTAAGATTTACCATCAAACAGTTTTCTGCATTAACCTTTTGTGTATTACTTTTTTTCAGTGTTAGTCCCGTTCATTTTGAAGAGAGAGAGCCTAAAAAGGTAAATATCCATATAAATATTAACACCTTTTTTTTTCTAGAAATATTAAAAGGAAAATGAATATTTCATAAATTCAATTTATTTTATGAAGTCCCACTTTTAAATGGAATTTTTGTTGAAACTAGTCAGCTTCAGACTTTTTATATAAATAATAAGTTATTACCTAATATTACTTAAATCGTTTTATTTTTTGGGGGGTTATTTCATTTATCTACTTGATATTTCCCAACTTGATATATGTGGACCATGTTATGCGACAATGTATCAACGCACACACAATGTTCATTTGGAGAAAACTGGCTTTAAAGCAAACCATGGAATAGGAAAGTCCATTCTGCAACAATTCGCTACATATCCAGTGTTGCTATTCATTTTTATTAGCATAGAAAGTTAATCCTTGGTCTTCCGCATTTACGTTGATGGTTTGTATGGTTTTTAAATCATTATAATATAGAATTTTATGTAAGTATTTTTCCTAATGAGTGTTCAGTTGCATTCATCAAACAGGCAAAATAAATAAATTAAATTCTATAACTCACTCAATATGCAAAATGATAAATCTGCCTATTAGTTGATAGATATTTTCACTTATTCAAACTGATAATATATTGTCAACAAATTTATAACTAGTCAGAATCAACTTTATTTATTGTGTGATTAAAATACAGTAAAATATTTTTTATTATTATTTACATTTGTATAATTTGCAACTTATAAATAATTATTTTAAATATATGATTTTTTTACACTCATATGATCATTAATTTCCATAGAATACGAGTACCTCAAGCTATAAGCCACCTAGAAGATATCCCAACAGAGAGTCATTGTTGAATAGACACCGAGACCTTAGCCAGGAAAATAAAAGACTACTTGCTTCCACTGTTACACGCAACTCATCATTGGCTCCGCTGTTACGAGAAGGAGGAGGCCTAGGAGGAATATTGGGCGATATTCCGGACTATTATACTGACGGTGGGGAAACAATTTTTACAGGCAAGATTATAGATAGTGTTTGCTAGAAGACAACACGTTTTTGGTATTGGCATGTTTTCTTCTCTGCACAGCTTATGCACTAGCTTACAGATGCTTAAGGTAGCTTTTTTATTATATTGAATTTTATATATATATTTCTTGCATTTTCTACATTACATTATACATCACTGAGTCTTTGTTTATACTTCATACATTAAATGTACTTAATACATGCATTTATTAATAATGATAAAAGTTCTTTGTTCAATAAAAAGTCTTTTGTTTCAATGTAATTTCTTTTAAAGTGAACGGAAGTCACTAACTCATTACAAAGATGTAAAACTAAAATATTTTTGACATTTTTAGAAAAGTAATAGTCTGGGGGGGGGGTATAAAATAAAATACACAAGGATTCTTTATTTTTTTAAAATTCAACTAGTCAAATTGAATTTAGAAAATACTATAGTTAATTTTTGTAAGATAATAGCATATAAGTATATTGTATTGTTATCGTTAGCACAAAATATTTAAGTATACAAAAAAATACTTACTGTATTTATTTTAAATTATATATTGTTAAATAATATATACAAGTGAATTGCTTGTTGCTTAAGACAAGGATTTCACTTGTATTGATAGAGTATTTATTAATGTTTATTTAGTATTTATTTAAAAAAAATAACTTCCTTTTTCTGGAATTAGTTATTTTATGAAATAAATGTTATTAAACGTTTTTTATTCATTCCAAATTTGTTAATGTTATTTTTTGTTCATGTATGTATAAAATTAAAAACTTCTATCTAAAAATGTCCATCTATTCCACTATAATTCTGCATTTTCAAAACATTTATGAAAGTACTTATTTTTTATTATTATTTTACCTGTGATTCATTAAAAAGTAGAGGAAAATTTAGTTAAATAATGTTTTAATTATTGGAAATTAGGTAATAAAATTTCAAATCAATAAAATTTTAAAATCTGGAGCTCTTTAGAAAACTTAAGCTGATATAATTATATAAAATTCCTATTGATTTCTATTTTATGTTTTTTAAAATTTCTGTTAAATTAAGGTTCAAATGTTTTCATGTGAAGTATAATACTATTAAATGCACTTGTGTAAGAATTGTATTTTTTTTATCAGTGTAGTTTGAAAATTATATTAATTTAAAAGTTTACTTAAGCATACATTTAGTTTTTAATCTGCTAGAATTTATTATAAATTAATCTTCCTTAAATAGTCTCTGTATTACATGGAAAAACAAATACATTTTATTGATGGGCACATTTTTTCTGAATATTATGAATTAGTATAATATGCATTTTTTTTAATTAAACAAAGATTTTTTTCATGTTAAATTGTTTGTTATATCTCACAAACATTATGCAATATTTTTAAAAGGAAAACTTATGTGATTTTTAAATCACTTCTAAATAAATTTTGTAACTTCACTTTACATGTAGCATTTTGTACAGAGATTTAAAAGAACACTTAGTTGTTACACACTTGTTAAACAAACACTTGTTAAATACACATACAAAATGCAGAAATCTGGATAACATTTTCTCATACACTTTCAATATTTTCCCTATCTTTAATCTTTTTTAAAAAAAGTAATCCATTCCTTTTTCCTCTATTGTTTTTTAAAAAATTATTAATTAATAAAGTATTATTTCTTTCAATGTATAGATTTGGTTGTTTGGTTGATATATATATATATATATATATATATATATATATATATATATATATATATATATATATATATATATATATATATATATATATATATATATATATATATATATATATATATATATATATATATATATATATATATATATATATATATATATATATATATATATATATATATATATATATATATATATATATATATATATATATATATATATATATATATATATATATATATATATATATATATATATATATATATATATATATATATATATATATATATATATATATATATATATATATATATATATATATATATATATATATATATATATATATATATATATATATATATATATATATATATTATATATTATATATATATATATATATATATATATATATATATATATATATATATATATATATATATATATATATATATATATATGTGAGTATATATATATACACACACATACATATATATGTGTGTGTGTGTGTGTAAATGTCTACAGAATGTCCAAGAAATGTTGGATGCTATACAAAATATTATGTAAAAATACTACAAAAAGTTGGAGTTTTTGTAAGTCGCGTTGTACTACATGGTTCCTTAATTTTTGTTTTGTATGATTATTATTCCTACAATCAATAGGAGATGCAAAATAGAGCCTGATGAGTATTGTCTGAAAATTTTTCAATGTATAGTAATACTATTGTCCCACAACAGAAGACAATATGTGCATTATGGCTTGTAGACACTACCATTTTTTAAACTGTTTCATCCACCTCTGTATTAAATTACTTGCTGAAGGATTATTACTGTATTTTAAACAGTACTACTTTTAAACTTTAGCAATTGACTTTAATTTTTCAAACCATGATATATATATAACCTTGTGTCGTAATTCGTACTTGTGTGACAATTCCATTGTTATGTATTGCGAATTTCTCATAAATCCTCATTGAGCCTTATTTAGCGCCACCTATTGAATTCTGGGCATAACAATTGTGCTAAACAAAAATTTTAAAACCATGTTAGTAATATGTGACATAAAAAAAGTTTTTTTTTACATAATTTTGTAATGCAACCATCACTTTTCAGACGTCTTATGTATCAACCAATGTATACATGGAAAAGGAATTATTATTATATAAAAATACAAATAATTAATTATAAAATAAGCCGATAAATAGAAAAAATATGAATGAAAGTTTTTTATAAATATTAATATATTATATTCACACACATTTTTACTAAAATTTTTAATATGTTTGTAAGTTTTTTGTCTTTGGTCTAGTAAATTGGACTAAATTACTTAAATTGAAATAAGACCTATATTGAAATGCACACTGGCATGAAGTATCTGTTTATTGCATGAATGCATGTGTGATCTTTTCTTACTTACATTTTTTTTTTAACTCGTATGTTAATTTTGTATGTATTGTTTTTTATGTAGAAGTGACAGTACAATTTTTAAATGCTCAAGTTAGAAGTTTAAAGGAAGAATTGGAAACATTAATTAGAGAATGTGTTGATAAGGTGAGCCTTGTTTTTTTTACTTTTCATACTTAATCTAATTTTTATTTTATTGATTTTAAAATAAGTTATTTGAGCCTCATTGAAATGTTAGAGGTTACAAAATGTGTTACTTTTTTCCTGCTATTTATGAAATAAGAGTTCACACAAAAGATGTGTAACAATATAATCCTCTTTAAGTAAATACACATATCAGTTGATCAAGTAATATAAGAAACAGTTTATTGAATTGTTTATCTTGCTGTATTCGATAGTTAAAATAATGTGTGTAATAGAATTTTTTTTGTGTACAATAATATAATCTAGTTTCCTTCATTCAGGCATAAGTAATTTTTTTACCTATGAAATCAATTTTAAACACAATTTTCGCTGCATTCTGTAAATTGAAACAGGTGCCAAGGAGCAGTGGGTTCTTTTGTTTAAGTTTTTATCATAGAGTTATCCTTTGCTATCTGTGCTCAAACTTGAAAATAATAATATGGCATGTTGTATATTAGATTATTTGAAAATTGATTCCTTACTTCAGAGATATTTTTTAGACTAATGTAAAATAAAAAAAAAAAAAGATTTTATAGGAAAAATTAAACAGTTATATGAAATTATTATATTTTTGTTTAACTTCATTATATAACTCTATGTAATATCTATATAATTTATATAACCTTCCCTTTTGTGTTTAAAATAAAATATGTTTTAAGTTTAAAATGTTAGTATATTAAAAGAAGAGAATGCGGCAGGTTGTTGAAACAATTATGATTTTTGTCAGGGGAGTCATAAATATATTCAATATTATTTAAAACAATATTAGGTGCTTATTGTAATCACTAGTAAACTAAACCCAGCTATACAATGTAAGAAATTTTTATAAACACAGTAATTTACATTTTACATAATATAAAATTATTGTATATAAAATAGATGAAAACTGTTAATGTTTATTGTTAATATTTATTAAATTGAAGAATTTATGGATTTTTTCATTTATATTGGATTTAAACACAAGCAGTTGCATAAAATTATTCTTGGTTCACAATATTTTGTTAAGTAATTTGAGATTATTCAATCCTAGATGGCACTGTATATTACAAGCATATTAAGCCTATTTGATTAAAAACTTGATTCATTTTAACAGCTTAGAAGGCCATTTTTTTTAAACAAAATTCACTTGATTATTTAAAAATTATTATTATTTGATCTTTGATATTTTCGAAGTATTTTAACAGTACCATTTATTGATTATTTTAATAACTATTATTTAAAAAAAATATGTTTAATAATCCTGAATTAAAAAACTTTATATTAAAATACAAATGCAACGTTAAAATACGCAATAAAAGTCCGTAATAATCCGGACATGTTTCGGGAGATACCTCACCCTTCATCAGCGGAAAATGCAAAGTCTGTGTGTAATGAAATATAAATAAACCCAAGCAATCTGAAATGTTGCCAAAGACCAAAAAACTAAAAACTATTACAAATGGTTGGAGTTAACTATTGTGTGCCAACAAGCGGGAAACATTGGGACCGCAAACGTTTCATTGACAACCGAATCAATATTGCTAAAAATATGAAACGCCTCCAGGAAGTCAAGTTCAACTGGAGATTTAGGTTTGCAAATTAAATGTGAGTTAGAAAAATTAAATATATGACCATGTTCCCAAGAGTGCTTGGCAATGGAGGACTTCTTTATTTCTTGTTTAACAGTATGTGCTTGGTGCTCCTTGATACGAAATCTTAATGCTCTCTTTGTTTGACCAATATATGACATGCCACATTGACATGAAATACTGTATATGCCCCAGTTATTAAGATCGTCAATAGGGTCTTTAAGTTGTGTGAACGTGATCTTATTGATAGGTGAAAAAATGGAACGTATGTCGAACCTACCGAGAATTTTAGAAATTTGATGGCTGATCTGGGGATAATATGGTAAAACAACTAAAGACTTAGAACGCTCAGATAGACTAGAATTTTTAAATGTATTTTTAAGTTTATGTAGGGCCTTATCAACGACGTTGGGTGAGAAACCTCGATCCACGGCGACGGCTCTCAAATAATTAAGTTCAGTTTGGAGTGAATCGGGTGTAGAACAGATGTTAAGAGCACGAATAACAAAAGGTGTAGAACAGATGTTAAGAGCACGAATAACAAAAAATGGCTGCATTTTACACTTTTGTTATTCGTGCTCTTAACATCTGTTCTACACCCGATTCACTCCAGACTGAACTTAATTATTTGAGAGCCGTCGCCGTGGATCGAGGTTTCTCACCCAACGTCGTTGATAAGGCCCTACATAAACTTAAAAATTCTAGTCTATCTGAGCGTTCTAAGTCTTTAGTTGTTTTACCATATTATCCCCAGATCAGCCATCAAATTTCTAAAATTCTCGGTAGGTTCGACATACGTTCTATTTTTTCACCTATCAATAAGATCACGTTCACACAACTTAAAGACCCTATTGACGATCTTAATAACTGGGGCATATACAGTATTTCATGTCAATGTGGCATGTCATATATTGGTCAAACAAGGAGAGCATTAAGATTTCGTATCAAGGAGCACCAAGCACATACTGTTAAACAAGAAATAAAGAAGTCCTCCATTGCCAAGCACTCTTGGGAACATGGTCATATATTTAATTTTTCTAACTCACATTTAATTTGCAAACCTAAATCTCCAGTTGAACTTGACTTCCTGGAGGCGTTTAATATTTTTAGCAATATTGATTCGGTTGTCAATGAAACGTTTGCGGTCAAAATGTTTCCCGCTTGTTGGCACACAATAGTTAACTCCAACCATTTGTAATAGTTTTTAGTTTTTTGGTCTTTGGCAATATTTCAGATTGCTTGGGTTTATTTATATTTCATTACACACAGACTTTGCATTTTCCGCTGATGAAGGGTGAGGTATCTCCCGAAACATGTCCGGATTATTACGGACTTTTATTGCGTATTTTAATGTTGCATTTGTATTTTAATATTCTTAACGCAATGTTCTATAAGACGAGTTTTTATCTTAAAAAACTTTATATTTGAATTATTATAGAAATATCGTTTATCATTAATTTCTTATTTTGAATTATTAAGTTCAAAAGTTTTTAATTGTCAAAGTTTTGCAGGTAAACTATATGCAATCTGGTGAAGGTGTATAATTTTGGTATTTTTAGCCAATCTTAAACTAAAGATCATTAGTGAGATTAAAATATACTGCCATTAAATAAAACTGCTGCATTTGACTGTTTGTATTAGATATATGAATTTGAGACATTTTCTGTGAACTATAAATGAAAAAGTATTTTTAAAAATTGCATTCTTGAATTATCTATGTATATAATTTACTCATCAAATAAAATATACAAACACAATTCTATAGTTTTTGTCATTCTTTGTAGCAGAACTATATATTCTTTACTTTTATATGCAATTAACTAATCACATGAGTAAATTTTTTTATTTCAGGATGAAATGATTCTTCTTCTTGAACAACGTTTGAAAGACACTGAAATTGATCGAACTAAACTGCAAAGAGAAACTTCTAATAAAGAGCAGCAGATAGAAAAGCTCCAGAAAGCTCTTGATGAGTCAAAAGATAAATGTGATAGAATAAAAAAAGAGTTAAGTTTTGTTAATAAGGTGATTATGCTTTTATACATTGCTGCACTTTTAATATTGATTTCCTAATAATTATAAATTTTTAGAAAAAAAAAGTTTTAGATTCTTTTGTTTTTATATAAAATGTAACCCTACATATTATTTTACAAGTTGGCTGACAAGTTTGGATATCTTCATTAATTTTTTTTAAAACATGAATAATTGTATTTAAAACAATATAGTAAAAAAATTCTATATATGCATATTGAAACTAGTAATTGATTAATTACAAAGCTGGTATCTAATTTTTGCATTCTGATTTTGGTATATAATTATTGGTAATAGTTCTATATAATAAATGTTCTATATGATTAATAATTAATATGATTTTTCTAGATATTAAATTTAAGGTAGCATTTCATTGTGTAAGATAATTTAAACTGAAGTGCAAAATTTTGCAAATATCAATTGAAATATTCTCTTTAGAATAGTAGTACTATACATAAATTCTTGCTTATTATTACTTTCAATGTATGGAATTTTTCTCAAGATACAATTTTTATTTAAAGGAAACTGATATATTGAAGCAAGGACAAAGACAAGCAGCAACAGCCAAGTCCAGTTTAGAAACAAAACTTACCCGTTCTATTGAAGAAAATGAGAGAGTAAAAACTGAAATGCGGCAAATCAAACAGACAGGAAAAGTAAGTTTATTTTTTTTTAATTTTAAAATATAATAGATTTTTTACACTTTTAAATGTTTGCTCAATGATTTATTTGTAGTAATATATTTAATAGGATGTTAAAATTATTATATTTTAAATGTGAACGATGTATTTAGATATTAAAACTTTGAAGTACACATTACTTAATTATTTATAAACATTATAAAGTACTATATGCTGGTTCAAAAAGATGCAGACTGTTCTTGATAAATTGTTGAGTTTTATTCAATGTAAATTTTCATGTTATATATTTTAATACTCCAAAGTAACACTACATTGCGAGTCTGGAAACAAAAAACAGTTGTAGTATGGCTGTCAGAGGCCCATTACTTTCCAAATGAATGGATTGCTAAAATGCGTGAAGTAAAAGAACACCAACAAAAGTGGGAAAAGATGTCAATTTGGCTTAGTTTAGTTTCTGCGTCTCGCAAGTATATAACATACTTTTTTATGTTATAAATTTTATGAATGCTTAAATAGCATTGACTAGTATTTTAAAATTGAATAATTGCTTTAAACACGACTAAAACTTGTTATTTAAAAATTATTTAATTGTGGATTCAGTAATTATAGTTATAAAATTTGCTGTATTAATGCATATAAATCTTAAGTAAATAAATAAAATGTTCTATTTTTAGTTATAAATCTAAAGTTCTTGTAAATGTTTAAGTGCATTTATATAAAAATTACGTTTGAAATTCAGTGAAATGAAATATTTTTAATTGTACATTTTATAGATTACATATTGCTAAAGTTTAATATAATTATGCACAGTTGATTGTATCTTTCATAAACTTATATTTGCTCTGTTAATGCAATGTAAAATATATCTTATTTCTAATCGTTTGTTATATGTGTCGTGCGCAAGTAATTAATTCTGTGTATGTATTAAACCAAGTATTATTACTATACAAGCCAAAACAATAGCAATAATTATACATAAATTTTGTGTACATTTTTTATGTTTTTAAAATCGAATTTTGTAGAATAACCCTATATGACAAAAGCATAATATTTTGACTTGTTTTATACTTAAAGTTAAATATATTTTAAATTATAAAAATTGCAATGGTTTTAAGAACACTTTTAAATATTTCATGTTAAGTTAGATTAATGGGTTTAATTTAACAATTAAGATTTAATGATTTTTTTAATATTGAAAGTTATTTAAGTTTAAATTAATTACCGAACTGATTTCAGTAAAGGAATATTTTTATTAATATTCCTTTATAATAAATATTCCTATATAATAAATGTTTGGTGAAAAAACTCTTAATTTTTTTATACATTTCTAAGTCATTCACTATGATAATGTACGTTTATGTTCACTAAATTTAACATTGAAATGTATCTTATGTATTTATATTTTAAGTTTTGTATTTTTAATTGCTGTTTACATAAACATTAAGCATGTGCTACAAGTATAAATTTAAAGTGTTTTAGTTTGAATTTTTTACCACAATAATAACTTAAATGTTTTTCATCAAAATTGTTTACTAATTGATTGTTGAATTTTTTTTTTCTTGTTAATATAACTTCATATGAATGTCGTTTTGTAATTGCATTGTGTTTTATATTTACATTTTTATTTTTTTATTTTTTTTAAAGGAAGCCCAAGAAAATTATCAAAGAAAAATGGAAGAACTATCAACAGAAAATAGGAGAATCGATAAACAAAATGCTGAGTTGCATAATGCTATCAAAAAGCAAATGCAACTCATTAATAACTTGAAGAGACAAAAGGTAAGCAGATATTATAGTAAAATCACCATGTGTGTGATTATAGTAACTGATCATTTCTATGGAATAGTTAATTTTATTCAGTCATTGATCCATATCTTATCAAATGAACTTTTGCTTTTTCTCATTTGGGATCTTTTAAACAAACATTCTACATTCTTTAGTTTAAAAATTAATATTTCCACAAATATACATCCAGCATTAATTCTCTACTTACGGCCTATATTAATTTCATTTTCATCCATATTTAAAAGTATTAGCCTAGGTACAAATGTGTAATCCTTGGACACAATTGATAACTGGAAATCCCAGTACAAATCTAAAAGCTACATCCACTATTCTTTTGTAATTCAATTAACAATAATTCAATTTGTCCCCACCTGCCAATCAATGTTTTAATTGGCTGTCAGTTGTTAATCTTGGTTGGTTAATCTTCATTGTAAGTTTACTAATTCTATATTTTATTATCAAATACTACTAAGTAAAACCTTTATGTTAGACCACTTAAAATATATCGGTCCTAATAAGACTGATATTTTTTTAATGAAATTATTACCTATGGACAGTATACTAGTTTTACCTATGATAAAAGACCACCATATTTAACTTTCACTCTTTGCAAGACCAGCTTTTGGAGGCAAAAAGTGCAACTCAATATCCTATTTAATTTAAATGACTGTTCAAAAACCATTGACCGTTCGAATTTTAGCTTCCAATCAGACCCTATTTTAGTTAGTTAATTTTATAGAAGAAAGTGCACTGGGTTAGAATTACCAAATTTATCAATAATAAGTGGACTAGGGTAATAGCTTTTGCATGTGATGCTTCTGATTGTTCGAAGCAGATGGAATGGTGGTCATAAATTTTACTTGGGTCTTGGGTAGTCATACATATGATAAGTGAATTTAGAACCTCATTTCACACAAGTCTTGTGTAACTAATTCTGTTTAGGGATAGAAAGAAAATGTTCTCTCTGATAATGTATTTACATATAGTAAATTCATGTTTTTTGGAAATTGTTTTATGTCCAGCTTTTAATGACATTCAATTATTAAAATGGTTAAATGAGCTGCCTTAACTTTAGAACAGATCGACATATTTATCCTTGTACCAAATGATAAGGGTAATTGTTTCACGGGGAGTTATAAATATTAAAATAATTAAACAAGTTTTCAAAATTATAACATGCAACAGCACATATTTTAGTGCAGCATGGCACTAAATATTCAATTAAACATTAAAATGCTTATTGCATGCCTTATTGTTCCCATATAATATTTTTTAATTCTGAATACACCTTTTAAATATTTTTTTAATAAATTAAAGTAATCGAGTTTGAGATACAATTTTTTATACTATATGTATTTCCTGAATCTTTATCTTAATTCTGAATGTTATTTATCTTTTTTTATTAAAGTGCTTTTCAATAATCACATTAATCTATAAATTATAAGAAAGAAAAAGCTCATATTTGAACATGCCAGTTTTTTTTCAATTTCAGATGCATGTTGAGGCTGCTACAGCAGTCCAGTTTTCAGAAGAAGAATTTATGAAAGCTCTTGATCGCGGAACCTGATACAGCAGTTTTTAAGCATTATATATAGAAGATCTGCTGTTAACTGGATATTACATGAGTGCCTTCTTCTGTGTATATCCCTTCATATTTATTTTAAACATATATATTTTGAATTTATCTGTTAATTTTGTACTTGTGTTTAAATATTTTAAAATTATGTTCTGTATAAAACATTTGTATACAAGTGTAAATGCATACATAAATTATTTGCTGCACTAATAATTTCATAATGTGAAAGGCAATCTCGCTCTATTTGTGTAACAAGAACAATCAGTGATGTTGTCTTAAATTAAAAAGTGTGGCAATTCTCTTTTATGACCTTTTCTTACCTGACACTAAAACAAAAATACAAGTTTTTATAGGAACTGTAATTCCTATTCTTAAAAAGTGGAGGTGTGCCATTCCTATGAAGCTACTTGAATATTGCCTAAAGCTATTTTGCAACTTTTAACAAAAAGGTCTAGCAAGCTTGTGAAAGTTTTACATATCTAAATCTGGGCCCACTTTTTAGTTATCAACTTTCATTGTTTGTGTGAATTTGTAATTGTATATTGCATGAAAAAATTATTTTTTTACTTTGGTGTCATCTACTAAAATAAAAATTAGATGATATTTAGGTGCTAGATAAATATAATTCTATAGTTTTGAAGCTGCAAACTCATAATCATATTAAAAATTATGTTTGAAATAATTTGTTTTTAATCCAAATAATCTTTTTAAAAGTGTAGTATCAAAACACCACATCATTAGTTCTTATAAACATCATTATCTTAACAATGAGGTGAGCATTGTTTTCTTGCTGTTGGGAAAGATACAACAACTATCATCCTTAAATTATAAAATAAAAATTAAATAATTTTAACATCTTTCTTTTATACAGTATGTAGGAATGCATGAATATTAGCTAATGACTATCTAACTTGTAGCTATATTTATGTTGCCCTACATATCAATTAAGAATTAGTTTGATAGTTTGAAAATGTTCCTCTTAAATTTATGTATATTTGGCCCATTAACTGTTTATTCAAATATTATGATTCAGATATTGTTATTTATTTAAATATGATTTAAAATTAGTGAAAGCATATTTTAGTTAATTACTGATTGGAATAAATTTGCCTAAAGACTTGATTGCTCAAAATTTGAGACAACAAGTATTTGCTAGGATTTAATCCTTTCTAGTATATTGAATAAGTTTATTATCTTTACTGTTTTATTACAGAAATTAAGTTTTTCTAATATTTTCAAAATTAAATAAATAGTTTAGTTTACTTTTTAAATTTTAAACATAGTTATATTTATAATGAAAACATTGTGATGGAAGAAAGAATGTAATGGATTTATGTTGAAAATTAATATTTTTAATGTAGTACTTAATAATTTAACTTGTATAACAGGGACATTGTACAAAAAAAATCAATTTCAGTAATATTAAGGATTTCTTGAGTTGTGCTTTAAGAAGAAAAATATAAAAAAATTAATATCTTGGGATTGCATTAAAGGTAAATTAAAATTGAATATATTAGAATAAATATCAACTTCTAAGGTTATTTGCGTAAACTTATAGCAAATTTAAAAACATGGTTGTTGAATGAATATATTATACAATGCACAAAAATAGTGAAAATTTATATAGCTTTAAAGCTTCTAATAAGCTTTGAACTTTCGGGTTGTAGATTATTAATAAAAATCTATTGGAAACACAGTTAAATATAAATTGTTGTACTATATTAAATATACACACACTCATGTATATACATCTTGAAAAATGCACATTTAAATCAATCTTTGTAATAACTACTTGATATTTGATCGAATTTTATAAACAAAATATTATTTATTGGTTAATTAAAATCCTTATTTTCAACATTAATTCAGCTGATTGAAAGAATAGAAAAAGCATTTTTGTTTATAAGTGAAATGTAGTGCATAATTAAAATATAAAAATTGAATATTAATCTTGCTTGTCTGGTTGTAAACTACTTTAGTATTAAATGCATCCTTTTATCTCCATTGGTAAAATATTAAAAATGATTTTGTATCATTTCATAATTAGATAAACTTGGACATTTTCACAAAATATTAAGGAATAAGTTGACCAGTAGCAACTCAAAATTCAACATATGAAGTTTTCTTTGATTTACTAAACCTTTTGATTATTGGTTATTTCACTCTTGGTCATCATTAGTTCTTATAATTAACAACTATGGTTTCCATTCATGTAATCAATGGTGGATAACAACTTACTCATTACAAATTTGCTATTGAACAAAATGTTATGCTCTATCATAAATTTTTTGAATTTTGCATCACAACATTAATTTAGAATTTTCTATTTTTTCAATGTAGTTAAAATATGAGACCTTTTTCTATGGTTGTACACATCGATATTGTACAAAATATAAAAAAAACTTGCCTGCCATGTACCTCTAGTTACGTCATTAATTGATACATGTAATTTTTTAGACATTTAAAACTAGATTTAATATTTTTAACTTTTGTATATTGCTATTGTAGGATGTTGTAGAATTTATACTTGCTTCTATTCTGTTGTGTGGTTTTACAACCTGGTGAATCAATTTGTAAAAAGACGATGTAATAAGGGACATTGCAATACTACTGATATCATTAAGTATTGATACTTTCAATGCAGCAGTAATACATATTGGTATTAAAAATATTTGTAGGGTGGGGATTGAAAATATTGAATGCTTGAATACACCATTACATTTCTAAAGTACTGGTTATTCCATTTACAATAATTTTTGTTATGTTGTTATTCAATAATTATTAAAAGTTTCATTAAAAAGTAATTATTAAAGAGAAAAACTAGTATTTCATTCACGTTTTTGCTCTAACTAAATTAACTTTTTTAACTCATTATTCCTATTAGACAATTTTATTTGAACTTTTATTTACTACTTTTTACTACAGTTTTTTTTTAGTACAGTTTTTGAATCATTTTAATATTTATGTTACTTATATTTACTTTTTTGTTATATCTATTCTGATAATAAGGATATTTTTTATACAAAAATTATTTGAATTCTTATTAGTCTCTTAAACATATTGTGGAATGAAATACTATAAATAGCCAAGCAAACTGTATTGATTTTTTTGTAATTGCAAAAATTAAATTATATAAGTATTGTGCACTTAGTGGGATTATTTTTATTCTGAATTGTACGATGCTTTGAGTATCAATACTTAATATTAGTAATGATATCAGCATCAAATTAAGTATTGCAATGTTCCTAGTTGTAATATGGTGTATCTGAAATTGTATGTGTGTTTAAAAAATCTCAAATGATATGAAGTTTGTGAAAAGAATTTTAATGTTATATCTCAATGCAGTTGAATCTAATTATTACATCCATCCCTGCATTTAACAAGAAAGATTAAGGTAGTTATAAGTTTGTTTAAATGCAAGAAAAAGCGTTTAAAATTTGTTAATTAAAAATAATTTATTTATTTATTTTTTGCCATATTTTTATTCACAAATAATTGAAGAATTGTCAATTTTTGTTAATTGAATATAAAATCTAACTGTTAAAAATTTACTTTTTTTATTCTCAATTGGGGTTACATCAGACTAGTTTTTAAAGAAAAAATATGAAAATAATAAATTTATGCATATATTTATTCCTCCCCCCCCCCCTTCATAAAAATATAGTTTTTTTTTAAACTTGTCAAATAATCAAAATTTATAATAGCCATAATTGGCAATGCATCTTCAATTATTTGTGCCAAATCCCAATATGAAAAATATTTATTGTATAAAAGATACATTCATTGAGATTTTCATTTAAAACTGCAGATTTTATCAAAAGTGCTTTAATTTGATATCAGACGAAAGTTGTTGCAAAACAGCTGTTGTGACAAAATGTAAAGAAATATTTTGTGAGTTTAAATATGTTATGTAATAAACATTTTATGTACTTCTCTACATTTATTAAATATCTATAATAAAGAATATTTCTTATTGATTTTTCTGGTGATAAATACACATCATTATAAATTAGTTATTCTTTATCCATTTTTGTAGTATAATATTAGTATAGCGTTCAAAATGGTGCTAAGTAGAACAGTATAAATTTTTTGAAAAGTATTTTTTATTTATTTTGATGTCTAAATTTTAAAATGAAATTTGATTACTGCATTTTAAACATGTTCAACTAAGAAAAGTTTCTTTTAAAAATATGAGGTACTCTTTGGTTCTGGAGATTCTTTTCCAAAAAAGAGTTTGGTTCAAAATATAATTATTGTGAATTTGGTTATGATAAGTACAATTTTATTTTGCTATTTTTGTAATAATCGCTTTTTTTTTTCAATTGGAACTTCGTGTTCAGACCTGCTAAAAATAATTGCTGAAATTTGGTAAAAGTCTTGTAAAATATACTAAAATCCTGCTTTTCTAACCAAATCACGAAATATTTTCGTCAGATTATTACAAACTTTATGAAATGATGAAAAATTGTGATTTTTAATAAATTTAAATATTTTTGGTAAAACATTTAATCATAACATATTTAACAAAACTTCCTTCAAATTTGAATCACCAGTTTTAACAGTAATATGTTTGTAGAAACTGATATTAAATGACTATAAGGAATTTAAAATCTTTATTTGTATATTATATTATATGATATTTACAATGACAATACAAAGCAAATTCAAATAAGAATATCATTTTAAACAGAAATATTTTGACTATTCTAAATACAACTACACTTTTCTAAAGTTAAGGACATACTTTGATACTTTAAGGATATGTATCTACACCACAATATTTTGGGTTTATCAGCATATAAAATGTCTCTTATTTACTATTCCACCTCTATGTTTGTTTCATTGTTGCCTTCTTCAGACTTGCATATTGCTTGTTTTACAAGGCACATAACTTTGTTTCCAGACTCATTATAAATGTTGCTGCTATAACAGAAATCTTGTGCTGAATTAAGACTACTATATCCAGAAGCACAACTGGTCCCTAAAATAAAATATGTAATATATATTATATATGCAATATCCAGCCCTTTATTTCTATGTTTGGATATTTTATGCAGTGTTATGGCATAATGTAAACTAATATATAAGAGTGTAAGAATGTAAAAGAAATAATAATTTATATTAAAGTTAGGATCTTAGTTTATGAACTTAATAATATTTGCATTTTTTATTCAGTTCTAAGTACCTTATAACCCTTAACTTGCGCTTGTATGTAAATTAAAAAAAATAATAATCTTTTGGCATAAATTATATGTTATTTAAAATTGTAAATTGAGTAGTCAAAATTTTAAACTAGTATGCAAAGGTTCTCTTACCTAATTCACTCACGCAATCCATTTCAGTTTCCTTTGATATTGGAAAGACTTCTCGTAAGTTAGATTTATCATATTCAATATGGCTAGAAATTTCATTATTGGCCTGAGGTATGTTGTTTTGAGTTGAATCTTCCAACCAAGGGACACTTGAATAAATTGGATTGTTGAAATTTTGAACATCTGCAAATAAAATAAGATTATCAAAATTTATACGAATATCTTGCTATTATAGGGTAGGGATAAAGCTAACGTGGAGGTACGTAGCATTAGGGCAGAACCAGAGAGGAAGGAGAAGCCCCAGAAGTGGCAAAATATGAAGTATTGCCGACCGGTTCTGTGCAGCAATCTGTATCCCGAGATGCATTGCGCCGATAAGTTTTTTTGGACTCTCCGACCGATTTTCCAGTTTTGCGCATAACGAAACTGTTAACAGTGTCCCAAGATGCATTGCGCTTTGGGCTTCTTTTGTGCGCTACTGCGGATATACTAGGACCTGTCTATCCTCCTCCATTATCATTGGGCAGAACGGAGTAAAAAAGGGACATAAAATAGCGTAACGTAATGAATGAACGCCTTCTAAAACAAAAAAAAACGTCAAATCATTAATTTTATGTCTTAAAAATAATATTAAATAGATTAATGCTTACCCAAAACATCTCTTCGCTCTCCGTGATACCTGTAATATAAAGATACTGAGAGTTTCAGATTGCAAAACTATATATCAAAATACATTTGACATAGAAAAATATTATCGAAATAACTTAACCTAAATTTGTAGTATTTTTTACTTAAACGCATATAACTAACGTATAATTAAACATGTAACAAAAACAGCTTATATACATCAGATAAATATAACAATATTAATAAGTTAAGACAACCAAGGTAATGTTCTACATTTGATATATATTAAATTGGACAATGCCCGAAAATCTAATACAAAATTCTAATAACTTTCAATTACGTACACTGTCGATAGGTCGGTGCTGAGCTGTTCCATTTTCTTTTTATAGTGTGTTGCAATGCAAATTATAATGATGGTAATCAGAAAAACAACACTGCTCACACCTATAATAAACCATGGACTTATAGTGGATTGCTCAGTGATGAGTTCAGCAGCATCTAGAATATAAATTTAAAGGTTTAGCAAAAAACTGCAATTACAATTTCAACATTATATAGAAGAGTATAGGTACAACGTTAAAATGAAAATTTTAACAGGGTAGTTTTGGCATATACGAAGGAAGATTTCAAGTAATGCTTTACTTTTCATATAAAAAATGTAAAACAACTGTTCTTATATCTTTTTAACAATCTGTTAATAAGAATTTTAAACAAACTTTAATAAAATATACAAAGAAAAGTTATGAATGAGATCTTTCCGTGCAATTGATAAATTTAAAGTAACGTTACGTAACGTAATTTACGTTAATCGTACAAAGTGGAAATTGCAATAATATAATACTACTAATCTTCCACGTCACGTCAAGCAGTGTCACGTATAATTGAACATTGTATTATAAACGATTAATTCCTTATAAAAGAGAATTTTCAACAAAGCTGCATCGGCTGCATCGTTACCATGACAACCTTACGTAGTATGACTTCCCCTACACGCTAAAATATGGAGGATGTGACGACACAAACGCAGCCAAAAAGGATTTTTTCAAATCTGCTGTACTTGGGAATGATTGGTTCGTGCGTGATTCGGCGGGTGGGCTGGAGCGAACCGAGAATTTACAAGAATCTCTCCAAACGGAAATAGTTTTCCCGATAAGTTTACACTTGTATTGTTACTTCTTTACTTAAATTAATATTAAAATTGACCGATTCGCAAGTTTAAAAGAAAAGAGGATTGATTTAATTTTCAAAAAATAAGTAAGTGTTTTCTATTTTTTTCGCATGCTATCATTTCGTAAAAATTAAAAGGAAACTTTGAATTTAATAATTAATATTAAAGAATTTCCGTTCATGTATGGTTGTGGAAAATAGGGGGCTTCACATGATTTCGGCATCACTAACATTTTCGACCACGGGCCGCCACTGATTTAAAGCGTTCAGAGATAAAGTGGATATCATGTCCAAAA
Source organism: Troglohyphantes excavatus (assembly GCA_963932185.1). Taxonomy (NCBI): domain Eukaryota; kingdom Metazoa; phylum Arthropoda; class Arachnida; order Araneae; family Linyphiidae; genus Troglohyphantes; species Troglohyphantes excavatus. The sequence goes on along the minus strand of OZ010676.1, from coordinate 13,932,854 downwards.
GTATAAAAAAAATTTTGTTTGTTGCGGATTCATACTTGTTAACGGTGTATATTTTCAAATTATGACCCATATTTAAGTTAGTCTTCATACTACAACAATAAAGAGAAAATTATCCTCTAAATCCCTTTAGGATTCAACTAATGTTAATAAACTTTAACCTTGATTATCTCAAAACTATAATTTATGGACTTGCTCCACTTTAGCCTGATTTAACAGTTTGATTTACAACAAAAAATCTATATCTTTAAAATTTATCATACGTTTGGAGAAAATATAATACAGTTTGTACATGAAAAATTATGTAAGCTTCCAAGCACAGAAAACAACTTTACGATTGCCAAAATCACTTGAGCGTCGCAATGGGCTACGCTCAAGTTCTTGCTTGTAAAATGTTAAATCATGGGATAAGCATTTAAAAATTTCTTTATTTCTCAAAATAAATACGAATAATGTCAGTTATAAAATTCAGAGATTTTTTTAAGTTCTAACCGATCAATCTTCTATTTCAAAATTTTATTCTGTCAAAACTAGCTTTCAAGATAATGTAGATTCGTAGTAAAAGATTTATGGCGGATATATCCAACTATTGTTTTGAAAAGGTCAGATATATCATATATCAAACGATATTATTATTCAAAGTATGCTGTGAAAGAGAAAACTTTGCGTACTTATATTTTCGGAGACGCACCCAACTTTGGGATCACAGACAAAGCCGTAAGAACAGTCGCAGACTTGCATGCAATGATCACCATAAAAACCTTCTGGACAAGCTGAAAAAATATTTACACTTTTAAACATGATATTAAAAATTTTAAATGAATAGCATCACGTGAATAAATAGCTTATTAAAAACTATTTATTTTGATAGATGTTTAACTATAAAATACCAACAATGTTTGTTTACCAATGTAAAGTCAATGGAAAAATGACGCATGGTTAGTATTCTAAGGTTAAACAAGATTTAGAGTTAATTAATTAATTAAAATAATCATTGTTGAGGAACAGTTAATAAATTAACAACGCAACTTCTTGATAAGATTTATTATTTGTACTTTTTTAATAATGAATGAGGGTAATGAATTTCATATGATTTTTTTTATATTTCTTTTATGTGAAGTCGTTAATTTCTAGATTGAATTTGTTTAAAGAGTTGAAATGTTCTCTGATTAGAAAGGAACTAAATATTTCTGTACCTGTACTTATGCGTGCATAAAACGGAATATCTCTAAGATCAGGATCTTGCAATCAATAGTTTGTTTAAGTCCCAAACTGTATTGTAAAGCTTCTAAAAGTATTTTATTTCAAGTTTTTTACTTGTCAAAAGAAGGTCGACACACTATCTGAGAAGCTTCTTTTTCAAAAGGGAACATTTTCCTGAATGGGATTTAGCAGCCGTAGAGAAAGCTGCTTGGCGACGAAATTCAAGCGATTCACTTCTATTATCCCAATTCCACATTTAAAAGTGAATCGTTTGAATTTCGTTTGCTACGGCTGCAATATTCCAGCCAGGAAATTTTTCACTTTTGAAAATAAGCTGCTCAAGCAAACCGCAAATAGACAGGAAAATGTCCCGGTCAAATCTTCATCTCAGTAATTCATGTAAAACTTAACAACTAGATAATAGATTTTTCATGTTTCGGGTTTTGAATACTTCAGTATCTATAATATCCATAATTCCGGGTTTTCACAATTCGTAACTGAATGTAATTAATTTATAATGAAATATAATTACTGTCTGCGCATCTGGATCCCATCCACCCAGGCTGGCATCGACAAAGTCCATTATTCGGCTGACATGTTGCGCCATTGTGACAGTTGCAGGTTTGTTGGCAATAAAATCCATATGTTCCATTCATACAGGCTTTTTAAAGAAATAGACACATTTTATTAAACAAGGATAGCCGCATAGTTAATTAATATATCTATTTATCATATAAGATTGTTACTCTACTATCAAAATCATAACGTATACAGGAGTGGAATATAAATACGCATAAATTATACTTCACGCTTTATCTTTGTATTTTGGAAATATTTATTTTAAAAATCTTATTTTAGTTCGATGGCGTCTTAAAAAGTAATGCTATTTCATTAGCATTTGAGTTTTTTTTTGTTTTGTAAGTTGTAAAACTGTATCCTAATAATTAAAAAAAATTACTTAAAACTAGCGAAAGTACTATTACAACATTTATCATTCTAAATTTGAATAGCATTTTTGTAATAATTTTTTAATAATAATGTTAATAAAATTTAAAATAATAATTTAAAATAATAATTTAAAATAATAATTTTAATAATAATTTTAATAATAATTTAAAATAATAATTTAAAATAATAATTTCAATAATAATTAAAAAAAATTATTTAAAATAATAATTTTAATAATAATTTAAAATAATAATTTTAAATATTAATTTTAATAATAATTTTAAATAATAATTTTCATAATAATTTTAAATAATAATTTTAATAATAATTTTAAATAAAATTTTTAATAATAATTTAAAATAATAATTTTGTTATGTAAGAAATTTTATATTATATATATAAACCCTTTTGTTTGGTTTTAAATACATACGAATGGAACAGTCGTCTCCTGCCCAACCAGGTAAGCATAAGCAATGGCCATCTGTCTGATTGCAGGCTGCTCCATGCTCACATATGCACCTCTCTTTACACTCGCTACCCCAACGCCCTTTAGGACATCCTAAATAGAGAAAAAAAACATTTATGTTCCTTGTGATAAATGTAAACTTGTATTGGACTAAGGGGTCGAGGCCCTCCCCCCAATAATTTATAAAACTTCCTAAACTCCCATAATATGTATGCCCTTTATTAAAAGTTACACTGTTAAAAATAGGTACTGAAAATAAGTAAAATGTACTCATTTTTGGATACATTCGATGTTTATATCTAAACATCGAATGTAATTATAAGTATACATCAGTTTTAATTTCGAAAAAGGCATGTTTTCAAAAATGAGTAAAAATAAGCAGAAGTTAGCTTACATAGGCTGCATTCATAAATCACTTTCAATAAATGAAGAGTTTAGAGCTAAAGTACAATAGACCAAGTCCATAAGTTATAGTTTTGAGATAATCAAGGTAAAAGTTTATTAACACTAGTTGAATTCTAAAGTGATTCATCGATCGCGATAGTGATTAGGGGTGGTAGGTTAACAAAATTGGCGCGTTTTCGCACATTTGGCATTAAGGTTCGCTTAATGAAATCGAACCATTATAAGTGACGCATATATTTTTTACTCCTCTGTATCTGTCTAAATAAACCAATTAGAGGCATACGATTTGAGGGAAGACTCATATGTCTTGAAAGCTTTCATCTACATCAAAATTAGATTTTTATAACATGTTAACATTCAAAAAAGAAAAGTAGTATATTCCTATTTTTCCTTCATTGTTTAAAAAATAACAGTAAATATTTTCAGCTTATATTTACCTTGCCAAAATTACTTGCATAGTAAAAAAAAACTTCCAGCGCGCTTTGACGTTTGACCGATATCTTTCGAAAAAGCACCGCTTGAGAAGAACCGTTTCGCTTTTCCCGGTTTAACCAATATGGCGGCCACCCGTAAACAAGCTTCCCTGCCTCACCTTACAGTTACTTCAATCTCTTCAATGGTGGGGGATAGGATATGCCTTCTCCTTTCATTCTTACCTCCATGATTTATCATGATACTCTTGGTGGATATGTTCTTATTATTTATATGATGAATATTAAGGACATTTTACAAAGTAACATGAGCAACTTTTTGTCAACTTGCCCCAATTTCTACCAACTACCACTTGAATCTACACTCCACTTAAAAATGGTTTTGAACAGAATAATTTATTCACATTTTTAAAAACAAAAGAGCTTATTCAAATAAAAAAAATCATTAAGTAATAGGTACAGATACAGTAATTCCATATTAAAAATAAATTAAAAACTTGTTTTCAATTGAACGTGAATGCTAAAAACTCTTTTGAATAAGTTTTGTTCAATGAAATAAATTAAATTTAAAATAATTAGCGAAATAATAGCGAATTTTTTAATCCTATTAAATTATACACTACAGTTAATACCTGAAACATAAATTGCAGGAAATAAATGATGACCTAAAGTCTGTCGGAAGATATACGAGCAACATGTCTGTTTCGCTAACATTTATTTGATCCTGTGTTCCAGGTTCCTGGAAAAATGTATGTGCGCGGAGATAGGAGGGGGAAATAAAATAACATAAAAAAATAGGGAAAAATCACAGACATATAGTGACTCACGTTTGCTTTAAATCGATACTGGGGGCGCGATCGACACGTCATTTATTATTTTTTTTTTATTCCGGGTATCTAAGAGCTTTTGCACGCGCGTCTTTATGACGAATATCAACAGACAATCGAAAATGCTTTTCTGTTCTTTGAAGTTAGTACCCGCTTGTATGGATTTCTTTTTATTGTTATTATTATTGTAACAAATGTACCTATTTTGACTTACTAGGAGAAACTGCAAAGTAAGTTTGGAGTAAAGTGAAGGCCTGATTTTAGTTCAGGCAAATAAAGCACATGCTTGGGACCCCCTAAATTTGGCAATACCATGTTTAGTATTTGAATTCGAAGATGTTATTAGCATTTGAAACAAAAAAATGTAGAAAAAAAAAATATTTTTAAATGCCGAAGCATTGTCATATAAGATTTTTATTGTACGAATTCAATATTAAATATAGTTAAATTCATCTGTTCTTCAGTTTCTATAAATAAAACCTGATTATTTCTTTTAGAAAACAGAACCTGTTTTACCTAGTATAATGAAACTTTTATTGTTATGAAATAACCAATTTAATTTTCTCTGTATATTGTTTTCCTTTAATGTATACTATTCTAGTTTCAGCTCAAGTGCACTTTATGCACTTTCAACCTAAGCCATTGCTTGATTGGTTTTATAACTTTTTTCAATTTGCATGTTAGGGGATCCCCAAATTTATACTGTGCTTTGGACGCCGAATGATGCAAGTTGGGCCCTGGTTAAAGTTAAAAAATAAGAAATATGAATCTACATACACTACCAAATTTAAAAATTGTATCTATGTCGAAAGGATAAAGAAGTTAAAGATTGATAATTTCATAAAATATAGTAATTTTTCAATTAATTTAATGAAATATTACTTCTTATTAACTTATTAAAAATGCCTCATATATACTGAGAAATGTCCTGTGTAAAAAAAAAAATACTTGCAATATAAAGGTATAAGTGATGATTAATTACATGAAATGTTAAATTACCATAACGACAAAACATAAGATATTTTTACCCTAACTTTCAAGTAATCATAAGTCTGATTGTGAAGGAAATCCAATTATTGTAATTATAACTTTTTAAAGATAAATTTTAATTGAAATATTTTTTGGAGATTCACTTGTCCGTATTAGAAAACTTGAAAAGTGAAGATCAATAACTTTAGGTAAATTATATGTTTTTTCTGTTCATAACTCACTTTTCTCACATCTGCTTCCCATGTGCCCAGGTAGACAGTTGCATTGACCGGTAATGTGATTACATGTTCCATCTCCATAGACACAATACGGGCATTGCTCTTCACATCCCAAGCCGAACGAGCCAGAAGGACATTCTGCAAGAAGAAGTATATAAACAAGTTATATATACTTTTATATACTTACAAGTTATATATACTTACAAGTTATATGTACTTACAAGTTATATATACTTACAAGTTATATATACTTACAAGTTATATATACTTACAAGTTATATATACTTACAAGTTATATATACTTACAAGTTATATATACTTACAAGTTATATATACTTACAAGTTATATATACTTACAAGTTATATATACTTACAAGTTATATATACTTACAAGTTATATATACTTACAAGTTATATATACTTACAAGTTATATATACTTACAAGTTATATATACGTACAAGTTATATATACTTACAAGTTATATATACTTACAAGTTATATATACTTACAAGTTATATATACTTACAAACTTACAAGTTATATATACTTACAAGTTATATATACTTACAAACTTACAAGTTATATATACTTACAAGTTATATATACTTACAAGTTATATATACTTACAAGTTATATATACTTACAAGTTATATATACTTACAAGTTATATATACGTACAAGTTATATATACTTACAAGTTATATATACTTACAAACTTACAAGTTATATATACGTACAAGTTATATATACTTACAAGTTATATATACTTACAAGTTATATATACTTACAAGTTATATATACTTACAAGTTATATATACTTACAAGTTATATATACTTACAAGTTATATATACTTACAAGTTATATATACTTACAAGTTATATATACTTACAAGTTATATATACTTACAAGTTATATATACTTACAAGTTATATATACGTACAAGTTATATATACTTACAAGTTATATATACTTACAAGTTATATATACTTACAAGTTATATATACTTACAAGTTATATATACTTACAAGTTATATATACTTACAAGTTATATATACTTACAAGTTATATATACTTACAAGTTATATATACTTACAAGTTATATATACTTACAAGTTATATATACTTACAAGTTATATATACTTACAAGTTATATATACTTACAAGTTATATATACTTACAAGTTATATATACTTACAAGTTATATATACTTATATATGCTTACAAGTTATATATACTTACAAGTTATATATACTTATATATACTTACAATTTATATATACTTATATATACTTACAAGCTATATGTATTTATATATACTTACAAGTTATATATACTTATATATACTTACAAGTTATATGTACTTATATATACTTACAAGTTATATATACTTATATATACTTACAAGTTATATATATTTACACTTTAAAAGCCTTTTATAAAACGACCAAAAATTTAAAAGATAATTTTTTTAATGAAAGAGGTTAAATATACTAAATAAGAACATTTATTTGCAAAGTCTAGACATAGGCGTTTATTCTTAAACTAGTAGGATAAATACCTATTAATCTACGTAAAAATTTACAGATGTTAAGAAAAAGTTTAAATATAGTATAGTAAATTGCAGAAATACATTTTATTTTCTTTAAAAAACACGTTGAAAGAGCGGCATTTAAAATAAAAAACAATCACTCGTTATCATTCGTTCCCGAAAAGTTTCAAAAACAATTAAAGATACATTCAATTTTCGTATCATGTTTAGTTTCATTTTTTCATTTAAGGGAACTTCGGTAATAAACATTTATTTTTATATTTGACTTTTTGAATAAAAGTTTTAATGTATATATTTTTTTAATTTATATAAGAGAACACACACACTATTTCACACAAAACTACATAATTATTTGTATTTTTTTTTTAAATTAAACTTTTCCAATTTTTTAAAAATTATGTGGGTTGCTTTAAAAACTGGAGATCCTTGGACATATATATATGGCCTTGAGTGCTAGAGGGTTAAAATATTATATATTTCTCAATTATTAATAAAAAAAGCCTTAGTGTTTCGAAACACTTAACATCAATGAAAGTCAAACACTGAGAAAAACTATTTAAATGTTTCGTTCCTTGAAAAACATAATAGATCTCAACAAGCATAAAATCTCAAATAACTTATTACATTTTTTTTAAATAAAAATAATTATAATTTTTCATGTATATTTAGAAGATTCCGAAACATAATTTTAGCAACAAAAAACAATTCTAGAATTTTACAATATTTGGGTAATATGTCTCAGAAAATGCAAAAAACCTGTTTTAATTGATATATGTAACTCAAAATGAATTCCTATGTAATTTTTAGAGTAATGGGGTCCTTTTCAAGGAATATTTATATGTATACAGAAAATTATCAATTATCTACTCTGTGAACAATCCAGGCCCGTCCATCCTCTTGCACACATGCATTTCCCTGTGAGGTGATGACAAGTGTTATTGTTCATGCAGTGGCATTCCCTCTGGCAGTTCTGTCCCCAAGTCATGGGCGCGCATTGGGACTCGCATCTAGAACCTGTGAAGAAAATAATCATTTTCATTGAAAGTCTATAATTGAATTGAAGGTCTATTAATTGATTGAAGGTCTATAATTGAATTGAAGGTCTATTAATTGATTGAAGGTCTATAATTGAATTAAAGGTATATTGATTGGTTGAAGATCTATTGATTGATTGAAGGTCTATTGATTGATTGAAGGTCTATAATTGCATTGAAGGTCTGTAATTGAATTGAAGGTCTATTGATTGATTGAAGGTCTATTGATTGATTGAAGGTCTATTGATTGATTGAAGGTCTATTGATTGATTGAAGGTCTATTGATTGATTTAAGGTCTATTGATTGATTGAAGGTCTATTGATTGATTGAAGGTCTATAATTGAATTGAAGGTCTGTAATTGAATTAAAGGTCTATTGATTGATTGAAGGTCTATTGATTGACTGAAGGTCTATAATTGAATTGAAGGTCTGTAATTGAATTGAAGGTCTATATTTGAATTGAAGGTCTATTGATTGATTGAAGGTCTATTGATTGATTGAAGGTCTATTGATTGATTGAAGGTCTATTGATTGATTGAAGGTTTATTGATTGATTGAAGGTCTATAATGGAATTGAAGGTCTGTAATTAAATTGAAGGTCTATATTTGAATTGAAGGCCTTTTGATTGATTGAAGGACTATCGATTGATTGAAGGTCTATTGAGTGAATTTTTAAAGATATTCGAAGGAAGTGTACTGTTATCTGTATGGTTTTTGGAGTAAGGGGTATATGATATTTTTTTCAAAATAATTAATTTCTGCACAGTTAAAAAAAGGTACTTAAAAATGAGTGCATGAACTTACTCGTTTTTCTTTGAGTAGAATTGCATCGTAAATGAGCGATGACGGACTCAAATTTAAGTAACCGTACTTTCTATAAAATGAACAGTGTGATTTAATATTGCTAATCTCAGCTTCTGTTTAACCTATCTTAACAAAGCGACCTGGCAAACTTAAAATATTTGTTCAGAAGATGGTTTTCCACATTACTTGATGTCGAATTCTTAAATGGAAACTAAGTTATTACAACTTAATTATCTTATTTAAAATCCTTTTGGCACACCTTTTAAACAAGTATTCCGTTTATAACTTCTTCAAGTCGCCCTGGTAGTACAGCGGATAAGGAACTGGACTGCAGGGCCTTAGGATCTGGGATCGATTCCCGGTAAGTCTTGGTTGTAATTGTTGATTTTTATTCAAAGAGATTTATGAAGGCAACCTATGTAGACTAGCATCATCTCTTTTTATTCATTGTGTTTATTTTTGAGTACATGTCTTTTTCAAAATTGAAACTTATGTATTCGGAGCCATGATAAGCATTGGATGTAATCAAAAATGAGTAAATTTTACTTATTTTTGAGTACCTATTTTTAACAGTGTGGTTTTTTGTGTAGCGGTATATGATTTTTTTCTTTAAAATAATTAGTTTCTGTAAAACAACTAATATATATAAAATAAAGTTATTGTACTTTCCTTGCCACCCTGGTATACACGTGCATTCGCCAGTAAGTGGACTACAGCTGGCAGTTGTGTGCTGATTGCAGTTGCATATGTAACTGCAATTGTGGCCAAAATAACCAACCTAGAAATAAAACAAAAACGTTAACTTTTAAGACATTTCCCTTCAAAAATTATACTTTACAGAAAAAGTCTACAATTTGAAAGAATTTTCGCATAATAATTTTTCACTGGATTCCTTTTAAACTATCAAATCATCCATACATTTTAAAGTAACAATAAGGTAATTCATGAACTTGAGCATGACGTATTGTTTTGACCTTGCACATTTCTTTGCATTTTGGACCCATGTATCCTGGAAGGCAATCACATTCCCCAGTGAATGCGTTACATCCTGTTGCATGTGTGCATTCACATATTTGGGAACAGTTGTGTCCGAAGAAACCCTGTGTGCAAATTTCTTCGCAGTATTCCCCAGAGTATCCTGAAACAGAAATATGCAAAGATAAGCGATTGGTTGGTATTTTTCAAAACTAAAGGGTATACAGGGTTGGTTAGGCCGCCTTTTGAGTATGCAGTATAATTTTGGTCACCTTATCTTAAGAAAGATATCACTTTGATAGAATGGGTTCAGTATATAGGACTACGAAATTGGTTGAAGTTAGTTTGGGTATGAACTATAGCGACAGACTTAGATCTTTAAATATGTATACATTCGAGGATCTGTGGATTAGAAGAGACCGTATTAAACCATTTAATTTTTTTCAAATCGGGAGATGCCGAACGCATGAAATTTAATACAATCAATGGCACCAGAGGTCATAGATGCAAGTTATACGAAACATAACTTAATCGGAAGGTAGAAAACATTATTTATAATGAAATAATTTGCCTGGGTGTATTGTTAATTCTTCAGGTGTGGATAGTTTTAAAAGACAGATGGATCAGTATTGGGGGACTGTTAGGTTGTGCTAAACAGAACCAACCTTGATGGGCTTAGAGCCTGTATAGTTGGTCGGCAGTATTTGTATTTGAATTAAAAAGTTTATATGTAAACTTGTTACATGTCTCGCTCCAGAAACAGGTTCCAGTGGCTATATTATATAGGAAAAGTAATGATTACTGAAGTAAAAAAGAATGTGACACAGCCTATTTGCAAATATAATGGTTTTATTAATTGTATGAAGGTAAATATGACCGAACATTGTAAAAGACATTATCTATTTGAAGTGTAAAAATAGTAATGAGTTTTATTATCCGAAGTAGTTCGAAAATTTCGCTCATATTGGGTTTTTGTGTCGGTGAGAGATATTATGAAATCAAAAATTGAACAAAATAAAAAGGGAATGAATATTTACTAAATTTAATAAATGTTTGTTTTGTAAACTTTTAGTTTATTAAAGAGAAATATGATTTACCTTGAGGGCAGACGCATGTTCCTAAATTGTACAAGCAGACACCACCATTAAGACATTGGCATTTGTAACCACAGTTCCTTCCAAACCAACCTGGTGGGCATATGCGATCACACCTAAATTAAAATTAAAAAATTAAGCATATCAATCATAATACAGTGAAGAATGTCTACGGACGAGGACATTTAATATTATTGTTGTCAATGGCTGAACCCCATTATATATATAAATAACTTTAATTTAATTTATATAGAAGCCATGAAAATAATTTTTAACGTGATTAAACTGTCTACTTTACCGATTACTGAGAAAATTAAGATAAACAAAAATGTAAATAGTAAATCAATTTGCAGCAATGTATATTTCCAAGTTTTTAATATTTTAACTGGTATTCATTTAAAATAGTTGTTATTAATTAACTCAACGTACTGTTCTCCAGCGTAACCAGGTTGACAGTTACAGGTTCCGTTAACTGGATCGCACGTTGCACCGTTGGTGCAGTTGCAACTGTATCTGCAATTCAGACCATATGACAAATTCGGGCATCGGCGATCGCAATGGGGACCCGAGTACCCTGGTAGACATTCGCAATAGCCGGTGATCCCATCACATCTTGCGAAATTTCTGCATTCACACATATTGGTGCAGTTTGGCCCAAAAGTCCCCATCGGGCATTCATCCTCGCAATACTCCCCAGTAAAACCTAACACAAAAATACAAAAAATGCAAAGTTTATTATAGTCAGTCATTCTCTGAGAGCTGAGTATTGTGTGGAGAAAATCGTAATGTTTTTTTATATCAGACAAAACATTTTTGGGAAAATAACGAAGAGACGACGTTCTTCAATTAAAGGCCAATGTACACAATTTGTTTCTACAACTTCCCGAAAGTTACCACAAGTTCTTAATATTGGTTTTAACTCGGCTGGGCCGAAGTCCCCATACGGATCAATCGGAAATATCGCAATCAGCACCGGACATATGAGATCTGATATAGCTGTTATGCAGCTTGTTAGATAAGATGAATCCAGGATATACCTTGATCAGTAACGAACGTGCAGTATTATTTATATAAGACTTTACGCTCAACAACTCTGTAATGGTGGTACCCTCAACAACTCTCATGTGTACCAACCCTAAAGTCATTGTTTGCCTTTTGAAACGACAAGCTATAAGAGCATCAATGGGAATTTGTAAAGGCGTTTTCCAAACAGATATTCACCTGAATAAAGGGAATATTTTTTCTCTATTGTATGTTTATTAAAATCTACATTAAATATATCGAGAGTATAAAAGTTTAAAAAGTCATTTTTAATGTAACGTAATTTAATTTTGGTATAGATGCGATATATAAGTTCTATTATATATAAGTTTTATAAGGCTATAACAATTAAAAAAGAACAGTTTTTTAAATTTATATTTCATTATTAAGTTGAATTACTGCAACAGTAATTAATGTAATAACTTCAAATATTCTAATCATGATAATTACTTTGTAAAAATATAATATTACGAAAAATTTCTTTTGTCTCTTTTTCATGTAAAACTTATGCAAGGGAAACACAATATAATCGATTTTTGATGGTGTTTGGATGATCTTGCATTTTAAGCGATATCATTTGAAACACTCTTACCTGGCACACATACACATGTACCGGTTGATGGCATACACTCTGCATTGTTCAAGCACTGGCATTTATTAGCGCAGTTAGGTCCGTAAGTTCCCTGTTTGCATGGCTCATTGCATCTACAGCGAAAGTTCAAACAAAAATATTAGGGATTACTTAATTGTACAGTTTGTGCTTAAAGTTAATATATACTGGTCAATGATAATACAAGTTAAATTTTATATGAACTAAAAGTGTAATTGTAATCATATATATTATTTCAGTAGTAAAGATCCCTTTCGGTCCTTGCGGGTCTCACACACAACGGATCTGAACATCTGAGGTATTGAAAAAAAAGGGTATTTCTTGTAGCAGTAATGATTCATACTTTTGTCTCATGAATATTAAAGTTTTTTTTAAATGCGTTTATAAATAATTAGTTTCCAAGCAGTTTTTAAACTAACCGTTGGTAGTGCTGCCATCTATAGGTAGAATTCTTTAAAGGGAGTGCCATCTGTGAGCAGTTAGAATGAATGTGTGTATGGGGGGGGGGATTGTTTATGCGATAATTATCGCATGGGCATGCTAGTTTACATAAAAACTGTTCTTCTCTTTTAAACAATAATTTAAATCCCCAAATCATTTGATTAATTTTTTGATTACGTAATATTTAGAGAACGAAATTTGGTATTTATAATTTTAGTAAAAGAATTGTCAGTTGATATTTTTAAAGTAATATAAAAATTTAAAGGAAATAAAAAAAATACAAACAAAGTTTTATTTAAATATTTTAAATATAAAACTACATTATTAGGTAAGAAGTTATGAATTTTATAATTCTAAAAACACACGGTTATGCTACATATATGACTAGAGTTTGCATTCATAATGAGTCAGACGCCTATAGGTTAAATAAGCCATAAGCCTACAGGTCAAAATACCACGTTGTCGCTATATATCTAAATTCATTTACATTATAACTCTGAATTTTATATCTTTATAGCAGAAAGATACTCAACAAATGACAAAAATATTGCTATATATAAGTATTCTTATTCTCATTTAACCTATGAAACTGTCAAAATCTCATATTATTATTGTTAAAGGATGTAGCACATGTAATTGCTCTTCAAATATTCAACTGATGAGTTTCAAATAATTAAAATAGGAACGTAGCAAAAATTTCCTAACTCACTGATCCCCATAAAATCCAGCTTTACAAATACACGTTCCATTCATAGGATCGCAATCGGTCTCATCACTGCAGTCACACTTTTGCTGGCAATTGCTTCCGTACGTTGAGAATGGGCATTGCTCTTCACATTCAATTCCGATAAACCCAGGAAGGCACTCGCATTCACCAGTAAACGGATTACAATTTCCAGAATAAGGGCAATCACATTTACTAGTACAGTTAAAGCCGTACTTTCCGAAAGGACACTTATCTTCACAGTACTCGCCAGAGTAACCTAAAAGAAAAAAGGGTAGTTAGTGAAAAATTACCTAATAAATGCTGAATATCATATTCGGTACTAGGGACACAAAATTAAATTAATAAGAAAGTACTATTTTTGGCTTTTAGGTGGGTGCTATACTTTAACTAGTCAAAATAAATTAATTAGATATCTTTTATTGAATAAAATAAATGTTTACTACACTGTTAAAAATTATTATTACCTTGCACCAAAATTTGGTACCCATTTAGTTGCAAACATTATTTGGTGCTTAGTAGTTGCGATTAGACCATATTACAAAAGTAATTTAAGCCCAATGAAATACGTTACATAAAACTTTACAAACAGATGCCAATAAAACCTTTGCGTTTCAAAAACCGGTTTGTTCCTGTTTTAAAGGAATGATATGAGAAATAAACTAAATTTTCTATAAAGAATTTATAATTAAATAAAGACTTCGTAATGTATTCAAACTTACCAGGAGCACACATGCATTTCCCTGTCGTATGGACACAGTCAGCATTGTTTTGGCACAAACATTTATTTGCGCAGCCTTCACCATATGTTCCCGGAGGACATATCTGGTCGCATCTGTAGTTATGTAATGAAATAAAGTTGTATTTAAAGAAAGTTACAAATATCAAGTGAAGTTAAAATTCAAAGTATTTCAATAATTATAACTTTATAACTATTGTTACCATAAGTATATTTATAAAGTGCTTATATAACCATTCGGAAAAATAATTTTGAATTTGTGTTAAATAGAATCGATTCATTACTAGTTAGAAGAATAAAGCCACTTTGCATACATATGTAATGAATATCATTTCTGAAGGTATGACTATTTAATTAATGACTATTTAAACACCTTACTTCTGGTATTCTACTTATTCTTTTATAGAATGAAAATTAATAAGATATCAGTTTATTGTATCTAGTATCTACTATCCTAGTAAAATTCAAAGAATTTCTAAAACTCGAACAACTTATAAATTAGAAAAAAGGATATTTTAAGGCAATGGTAATAATTACTAAAACTAAATTTTTAAAAAAATAAATTAAGACGAATGAAAATTAGCTCTTACGAGACTCCAGAGTATCCTGGCCCACAAGCACATGTTCCGTTTATTGCATCACAAATTGCATCATTACTACAGTTGCATTTGAGCTTGCAGTCCGGCCCATAGGTTGACCTAGGACATTTATATTCACAGTGGTCACCTGTGTAGCCTGGGGGGCATTCACATTCTCCTGTGAAGGGATTGCAGGTAGAGGTTTGTTGGCATTCACACCGATTGCTGCAATCAACACCATACCTATCGGCAGGACACAGTTTTTCGCAAAACTCTCCAGCATAACCTATTAAAATAGTATTATAATGTTTGAATTGGTTTTAAAAAGGTAATCTTTTTTAAAGGTATGCAGAAAATACAATATTGAGGAAATATATTATCATTTGAGGAACTTGAGTAAATTAGTAAGATTCTTTTCAGTTAAAATTAATTTATAAAAAAAATGGCCTTGTGTTTAAGTTAATTTCATTAGTTTTAGCTTCATTTCAAAAAGATGACTGGATGGGTTGTATAACCTTGCATCCAATGGTCTTGGGCGATGATTCGATAATATTGAAATTCCGTAAGTAATGTCCGGAAGAACACTCGGGATGTCAAAAGGCAACTCCAGAAGAATTACATTTGTTTGTCAAAAAACAAACGTAAGAGTAGTACTGTTTTAAAAAATTTGGCAAAGTATCTATAATTTTAATTATATATATATAAAAATCAAGGAAAAGAACAATTTATATATATATATATATATATATATATATATTGTTCTATTCCTTGATTTGAAAACACAATCCAGTGCCGAAACGTAAGTTTAAAGTATACATTTTTTTCCTTAATGCTATAGAACTTATACTAGTAATAAAATATCGATATGTCAACAATATATATGTTGGAAGTATCGATTATTGGCTGACGATTAATCGCGATGGCAAAATGTCATAATTTCCCAAGCCTAGTGTCCAGCACGGCCAGAATCTCAATATTTATGTTAAAATGATTTGACCCACTTTGAAAGAAATATCCTTGTTTCACTGAAACTTCTAAATAAACATACTTAGAAAATGTAATAATTTTCTTGAATATTTAAACCGGATAAAAAAGTTTATTAAGATAATATTCCCCCCATTGTTTGAAAAAGTTATTCTTACCTGTTGGACACATGCATGCTCCTGTTGAGGGAACACAAGGAGCTCCATTCATGCAAATGCAAGGATTCGAGCAACGCACTCCGAACCTATCAGGGGGACAGACTTCTTCGCATCTAACGGCAGAAGAAAATTCATATACTTCAGTTTACATTATTACATTTAAAAATAAACGGTGCAACGTTTGAGTTACATACAAGGGGTTTAAAAACTAGCTGTTTTATTTGAAAGAGCAGACACTCCTTGAGAATATACTGATATACACTGTTGAAAATTTCAGTTCAACGATGTACCATATCTTGGTGTAAAACAGAGGTCTGCAGCAATTTACACCATGGTGGAATCTAGGTTGTACCAAAACTCCTTTAACGAAAAAAGCGGAGGATTCACCGATAATTTTTTAAACTTCTTTAAGTGCAACCAAAATTTTCGCTGTCGTTACATCAACAAACCGGGGAATACCATCAAAAGAAAGACAACGACGAACAAGTGCCTCCTTGGCCGAGTTGATAAAGGCGTTCAGCTATGAATCGGATGATTCGTAGTTCTAAGCCGATCAGTGGACTTGACAAAGAAAAGTAAAAAAAGTTGTGATATTGCGATGTAGAGTTGCCAGCTTCGCTAAAAAATATTACTAATAAAAATACCATGAAAACTCTAATTTTGGTTCAACGTTTCACTATGAAATGGCGAAGCGAAAATATGAGTTTGGGTACAATGTTTCACTACTAAATGGTATCCGTGGTAGCACCGTAAAATGGTGAAACTAAGCACCAAATGTTGGTTGCAACTAATTGGGTACCAAATTTTGGTGCAAGGTCGTAATAATTTTTAACAATGTAGATTCATTCCTGTGCAATGCCTGTACGGTTTGCTACAGTGTTAAAAATTAATACGACCTTGCACCAAAATTTAGTACCCAAATAGCTGCAACCATTATTTGGTGCTTAGTTTCACCATTTTATGGCTACCACGGACACCATTTAATGGTGAAACGTTGCACCAAAATAGTAGTTACGCCCATTAAAACTTAAGATTAGATCAAATATTCTCATATTTCATCCTCCGATCACAAGATAAACAGTTTTTTTCGTATCTTTGTCACCGCACGGGCTACAACTAGTAATCCTCTAATTATCAGCTGAATGCCTTTAACCACTGGAAAACCGGGCAACGGTACCTGTGGGTTTGTTGATGTAGATTCAGCAAAGGTTTCGGTTACAGTTTAGGAGATGGTAGTGGTTTTTTGGTAGAAGCTGCGCGATTCTCGATCAAGGATTTCTGTTTCAACCTAGATTGCAACATAATAAATTGTGAAAGTTGCTGCAGAACACTAAGATATGGTGCAACGTTGAACTAAATTTTTTAACAGTGTAGGTTTTTATTAAACAGCAGATATCAATTACATAAAAGAAATTCCACGTACTATTTATTCCTGACATATAATCAAACATAAATAGGTTTTAATTTACTCAAACTTCGTTCACCTTTACCATACTCATTGAATTCTGTTACCAGAGTGACTAAACTGGTGGAAGGACAACCATTAAAGAACTAAAATAAACCACATATTAGTAATTTTTACTAATTTAGTAATGTTTACTATTGATGTTTAGTTAAAATTACACCATCTGAATGTACAAACAACTATAGATTTCTGCGTGCAGTATTTGATTTTGGCGCACCGCCCTAGGGCCGCCGATGGGCAACGTTGAACTGTAATTTTTAACAGTGTAGTATGATCTTAAAATGGCGATGTAATTAAAGCTAAAACATATTTAACACGATAGAGTGCTTTGTACAAACTTTTCTCCAGTGTATCCTGGTGGACACAAGCAAGTACCATCCATCGGATCACAAGTGGCCAAGCTGCTGCATTTACACTTGAGTTTGCAATCGACTCCGAAAGTGTGTGGAGGGCACTCATCATCACAACTAGGGCCAGTGAATCCAGAGAAGCATTCACAAGCGCCGGTTGCAGAATTACAAGTCCCATGGGCGCAGTTGCATTTCCTCAAGCATTTGTGTCCGAAGTAACCCACTGGACATTTCTTTTCGCAGTGCTCGCCCAAGTAACCTATGTGATAAAAGATGTGAGTACGTATTAAAAAGAATGGCAAGCATACATATTCTTCAAAGATCAATGTTGGTATTAAATAGTTACCGAAAATGTGTGCACCAATAAAAATCAAGATAAGTTTGTAGCAATTTTTTTTTGTTATTTCGACTAGTTTAATTTAAATATATATAATTAGGTTAATCTAACTAGTTTAATCTAACCAGTTTAATCTAATTTTTGATCTAATTAGTTTAATCTAATTAGTTTAATCTAATTAGTTTAATCTAATTAGTTTAATCTAATTAGTTTAATCTAATTAGTTTAATCTAATTAATTTAATCTAATTAGTTTAATCTAATTAGTTTAATCTAAATATATCTAACTAGTTTAATCTAATTAGTTTAATCTAAATATATCTAACTAGTTTAATCTAATTAGTTTAATCTAAATATATCTAACTAGTTTAATCTAATTAGTTTAATCTAAATATATCTAACTAGTTTAATTTAACTAGTTTAATCTAAATATATCTAACTAGTTTAATCTAAATATATCTAACTAGTTTAATCTAAATATATCTAACTAGTTTAATCTAAATATATCTAACTAGTTTAATCTAAATATATCTAACTAGTTTAATCTAAATATATCTAACTAGTTTAATCTAAATATATCTAATTAGTTTAATCTAACTAGTTTAATCTAATTGGTTTAAACTGAATATATCTAACTAGTTTAATCTAAATATAATGTATCTAACTAGTTTAATCTAAATATATCTAATTAGCTTAATCTAACTAGTTTAATCTAAATATATCTAATTAGCTTAATCTAACTAGTTTAATCTAAATATATCGAACTAGTTTAATCTAAATATATCTAATTAGTTTAATCTAACTAGTTTAATCTAAATAGTTTAATCTAAATATATCGAACTAGTTTAATCAAAAAGTATATATAACAAGTTTAATCAAAAAGTACATATAACTAGCTTAATCAAAATACATCTAACTAGATTTATCTAAATATATCAGCTTTTAATTTGAAAGCACATTCTTTTATATATTGTAGAGTATATATCCTGATTAAAATGTATGAAAATTAAAATTATAGATATTCTTCAGATTTATTGTATAAATCAAAAGAATGCTAATGATCATGCTGTTCTGAAATAATCGATAAATATTCATTGAATATTGAATACAAATTACGAAATTTTATAGCATAATTGCATAATTACGTTTTTAACTTATATGAGTAAATGAAAACCTTCAATAAAATAATTCATTTAAAATGTAATTTAATTGGTCCCTCTCGATTTGATAATTAGGGATTAAATTCATAGCAGTTATGAGTTATTTTTTTATTACCACAAGGTATTTCATTGAGTGAATAAATAATTAAAATAATTTATTCATACCTGGGGAACAAGCACACGTTCCATTCTGCAACACTGTTCCATTGTTTTCGCATTTTATACTTCCTGAAATAAAATATTATAAAATATTTTTAAAACTTGTTTATGTTATGAAAATAGATAATAAATTAAAAAAAGTTGTTAGTTTCAAAAGGTGTTCAAAGTATAACGAAAGCTGAAGTTTAAAACGGAAATTACATTCAAAGCGAGATAAAGACTATTTTAAACATACCTGTTTAAAAAAAGAAAACTTTATCAGTAAGAGTTAATACAAAAGATTTACAATGTCCGAAATTTGATTTTTTTCTCTCTGCTATCTCAAATAATACTATTTTTGAGTATTTGTTCATTGAAATAAGCTTAACTCAAAAATTGTATTTAACGCTTATATAGTACGCTATGCATTCACTAATGATTTAATTGTACTTATAGAAATAATATTAGTTTTAGGTTATAATATTATATTAATAATATTTATGCCATTGCCATAAAAGAGATAACCAGAAATGTTTCCTAAAATATTAAGACACACCTGTACTGAATATGCGTACTATACTCGGTGACAACTTAAGTTGAGCCTAAAGCAATTGAATATTTATACAAATCATAGCTTCCGCTTCAGGTTCAACTTAGGTTGTCCCCGAGTATAGTAATTTCGCTAATGAAAATAACTTATTTTTAATGTAGAAACATAGTTACTTACGGATACAGAAGTTTTCATGTTCTTGGTATCCGTTACAACAAAACTTCACAATTTCGATCCTTTCACGAATTTCTTGTTTATGAGCTAAACCGTAAATTGTCCTAAAAAGAATATCAAGAATAATTTAATGACCTTTAACCAATAAAATATACAGAGATTTTAATATTTGATTGTTATTGATTGTTATTTATTGTATTTTATTCAAGTTACTAATTTAAATAACACATTTATTTTGATATATAGTGCCTTTTTACACAAAAAAATCCATACCCCCAAAAAATACCCACTTCCCCCAAATTTGAATCAAAGAAAGAATCGGACAGAAAAATAACAAGTAAAAATATTTCTTAACCTTCGAATTAAATAAAAAAATGCAAATATGTTTCCAATAAATAACCGAACGTTTTTATAAAACAATTATTAATTTTACAAATTTTTTTCTTGTGATAAATTGGACATTGAATTAAAAAAATCCATTTTTTTTACCCATTTTCCCCCACCTTATCCTAATACCATTAAATATGGACGATAAAAATGAAACCTGATTATTAAGTTATATAACCTATATTTTTGATTCAATAAGGGTGTTTTATTATGTCATGAGGAGATGTTTTCGGAATTTTTTTTCACTTATTTAAGAATATGTAATTTTAACAAATCCCTAGCATATGTGCACGTATAACAAAACTTGTATGTTTTGCGTATTACCTGTAAGTAGAGCACCTAGGAGGAACGCTGAAGCACCAAGTTGTTGTTCGTATTTGAAAGGGACGAGAGTAGGAAATCCATATCGTGTTGTTGGATCTGTAACATTTACAGAAAATCAGGGCGTTATGCAAACTCACAAAATACAACAAAATGTTAAATATCGTTTTATTATTTGGATTATTTCATTTCATATATTTCAAGAAGTATAATTGATTTTTTTTTTTTGCAAAAAAAAATATTCTTGTAATTTATTTTAAGAATAAAAATAAGTTATTTGTTAACTTTATAAAATAAAAAAAAAATTTAAACTGTTTTTAAATAAAATGTAAACTCATCAGGATAAAATTACACATTTTTATTTTACTGAACGGGAAGATTTTGAGAAAGAAACGGGTTTACATGAGTAGAGATGTAAAAATTTATAATTTTTTACATCCTTCTGAATCACAATAAAGCGTATTTGTGCCTGTATATTTATATAGGAAAGGAATTTACTGTAACCACCCCCTTTTTAAACCCTTTTTAAATTCCTTAACAACCATTTCTTTAAGTGCATTTTGCACCTTTTCCCTCGTGTTCGTAGCACTCTTTTTCCCAAACCAAATCACTTAATTCTCATGACTTTCTGCTGACTCTGCAACGTTTTCCACCCACATGAATTCTTGTACATTTCCGTCACTCAGGAACTTCTTAAGAACAAATGCACCCTTTTTCCCCTGAGGATCTCCTCATCCGTTCAACGACTGTGTTTCCGACACGATCCTAATCCCTATTTTCCTTCTGCTTATAACGTAACAAATCCCTATATGATTCCATTCATTGCTTAGCTCTTGCCATGTGACAATTTACTCCTGGCTCTGAGGAATAAATCGTAGTGTGTTGTTACTACTCGGCTCTACCATGATTTAATTTCACGACGTGAGCCATGCCTAATGAAATGACCAGCAGATCATTAGGCATGGTTGCAGTCGCGGAATTAAATCATGGTCGAGCTGAGTAGTAACAACACCGAGTAATTGTAAGACCTCGTGACCAAATAACAAACAAAAAAAAATTAAAAACCTATACGTCGATTTGAATTAATTCAATCTACATTCATGCCAAATTTGAAGAAAATTTAATAACGCGTTTCGTCGAACAACGCTTTGGTGACAAAAAAAAAAAAAACAGACAAACAAACAAACAGGCAGACAGACAGACAGACAGGCATACAGACAGACAGACAGACAGACAGACAGACAGACAGACAGACAGACAGACAGACAGACAGACAGACAGACAGACAGACAGACAGACAGACAAACACACACACACAAAAAGTATTCAAACAAACAAATAAACAACAAAAACAGACCAAGCAAACGAAAAAAACAACAAGCAAACAATCGGACGAAATGGTGAAAGGCAGAGTTAAGACAGGGACTTCGTTAACGCTCGGTCAATTACTAGTTATCGTTCTTTTAGTTCCGCGTAGCAGGTAGTTTTTATTAAAGTTGTTTTTATTAATAATTTGAAGTAAGTATTTGCATCAATTAAAATCAATATTTTTAATTTTAAAATTTACAATTGTTGAAAACAAAAAATTACAGAAATGTTATTAAATCTAATTGAATATGGCAATTGTAACTTAATAATATAATTTAATACATTACTGTGTAAAGGAACATTTATAAATAATACATAACTTACTTTTCTTCTTTAGTGCAAATATTAGGCCCCCTGAGCTCCTTGACTTGAGTAGAATTTGAATATACAAAAAGGGCAAAAAGTAGTATCATCAGCATGGTAAACCTGGAGTTCATATTACCACTGAAATATCATAAATTTATCATTGCATTCTGTATTTGAGTATATTTTATTCTTTACGACATATGTACATTTCAATTAAATGTGAGTAATCAGTGTCAGCTCAGAAAAAATATTAGAAATCAATGAAACCTGTGATATTTTCATTAAAACTACTAAGTTACTTTTTACTTTAAAGGAAATTCGTTTTTTACCTTACTGTAAACTGGGATTACTTGGTCCACACAAAAACATATTTTAAATCACTCCTGTGGTCATGAAAGTATAGTCAGACGTGACTCACTATCTCTTCAACAGGTGGTAATTTAATCAACAGGTGGCAACAGGCAGGAGTGATTCGAAACCGTTTTTTCTCTTCTTTGAGTCCAAGTAACCCTTGCTAACCAAGTAACCAGGGTCCAAGTAACCCTAAACTACGGTACATTGTAATTTTTTTATTTATATAATAATCTAATAGTAAGAATATTGTAATACTTTCCATATACATTTTTGTGATACACATTCTTAATTTACAAAGTACGAACTCGTGGCAACTTTAGTAAAATAATGTATCATAAATATTTTTCACGTATGCGGATTTGAGATTGTTTCATAATAAATATATTATGTGTTGCTCGAAATTTTCCATAAATTGAAAATGTAGATGATTGGCTTAAATAGTCGTATTTTTTTATAGAACACTGATTTTAACAAGGGCGTTTCCTAACTCATTCAATTTTTGTGTGTTAATAACGTTATTTGTATTTTATTTTAAATAAAATAAATAATTTTTATAATTTTAGTTAATTTATAACATTTATTATATATTTAACCAGCTTGTTAAGAAGAATCTTATTTGTCATCGTGACATTTTAAAAAATATTTATCTATAATTAACTGTATTTTTTATACCAAATAATCACTAATAATTTCAATAAAACACTTAAATTTCTTTTAGAAATTTATTTATTCTACTTAACTAATTAGTCAATTACAATGACAAAAAAGGGGGCGAGAAGCAAATGGGTACAAGTGACAATTTCATCGTTTTGTGAAATGCAGTTTAAGTTAAAACCCAATCGCTGATTATTGAAGCAGTTGATTCTAACGTCGCTAGATTTCAGCACATGACATACATTTACTTGTGTCCCTTTGCCACCAACATTTCATATGTATTAACTTATCATAACCGCACTTAACTCTATTTTTTAACCCCTCGGTTTCTCACCTCCTCAAATAAAAGATAAAAAAAATTGACATCCCTTTCTAAAAGCAATATTTTAAATATTAATTCACCAATTTCTATAATAAGAACGGTTTTGTGACCTGTTAAATAATACAATAAATTTATATATTTTATTATAAAGTACCAAATTTATATACTTTATAATAAAATAACAAATTTATATGTTTTATAATAAAATAGCAAATTTATATATTTTATAAAATTTTATTAAAATTAATCAATCTTTATTTATTTCATGGAAATCCATATTTGGAAACTTAAAAATATGTAGATGTCTATGCCTTGTAAGAATAACGTTTTATTCTTGGAATAATAAATTAATGTAGAGCTCAAAATATTATTGTTTAATGAAATATAACAAATATGATTTACATCCGAATACCTATTTTAAATAAAAAAAAATCGTTTTTACCACGACATTAGACATGTACCTATTTTTACACATTCACAAAAATACAAAGCAAGTACTTTATCAAAAATTAAGTACATTCTATTGCTCTAGTTTTAGAGCAACTCATTTGTTTCTAGGTAAGGGCCTTCTATTTCATGTGCGTGAAAACGAAAGGCACGAACGAAACCACGTCCTATTTAATTTTCTAAAAGACTGTATTTCACACTGGTCATATGCATATGACAGACATCGTAATTTAACAGTCAGCGTGTCGTGCTTTATACTTACGTACGAAAACGAATGTACGAAACGAAGTTACTTTTGAGTAACTCGTATATCAAGGCTAGGGGATTTTTCAGTTCGCATGTGATATTAAATACGAGATATAGGTTGGCATGTCCTCGGCACGTAAAATGTGTGATTATATTTTCAAATAACAAACATGCAATGTAAAATAAATGTACTTAAATATGAGTATCTAAACCTACTCGTTTTTCTTTAAGTATAAATGATGTATGCTTGAGTATGTTGTAAATTTTTGGTCGACATATCTTAAAAAAAAGAGATTGATTTGTTAGAGAAAATTCACTACAGGGCTACTAAAATGATCCAAAGGTTTTCAGGCATGAAATATGGAGATAGATTAAGAAATTTGAATATGTATACTCTGGATGAGAGAAGGGTTAGGGGAGATTTGATTCAACTGTTTAAATTTATTAAACAAGGGGATGTGGAGGGTTTATATTTTAATCAGAGTGACAGAACAGATTTTAATATGAGTGATAGAACAGATTTTAATATGAGTGATAGAACAGATTTTAATATGAGTGATAAAACAGATTTTAATATGAGTGATAGAACAGATTTTAATATAAGTGATATAACAGATTTTAATATGAGTGATAGAAGAGATTTTAATATGAGTGATAGAACAGATTTTAATATGAGTGATAGAACAGATTTTAACATAAGTGATAGAACAGATTTTAATATGAGTGATAGAACAGATTTTAATATGAGTGATATAACAGATTTTAATATGAGTGATAGAAGAGATTTTAATATGAGTGATAGAACAGATTTTAATATGAGTGATAGAACAGATTTTAACATGAGTGATAGAACAGATTTTAATATGAGTGATAGAACGACAGGTCAAGGGTTTAAATGAAACAAGTCACATTTTAATCGAGAAGGGGGAAAACACTATTTCTATAATAGGGTAATAGACAAATGGAACGACTTGTCAGTGAATATTGTTAATTGTACTGGAATAAAGGATGTTAAGAAGAAGTTAGATATTCATTGGGTTATAGTTATTAGATACTAGCTGGGCCAACCTGGGCCTTGAGCCTGTTGTTGGTCGTCAATATTTGTATTTGTATAATTGCATCGTAAACGGGCGTATGGCATGCTTAAATGCAAGTAACTGTAACACCACAAAAAGTAGCAGCAATGTGATTTAATATTGGTAATCTTAGTTTTTGTTCTGAATGAAGTCTTAGAAACTTAAAATAATAATTAAGAAGATGATTTTTTACATTATTTGATGGCGATTACTTAAATAGAAAACGAGTTATTGCAACTCAATTATCTTTTATTCAATTATCTCAATTGCAACTTGCTTTTAGAATAGACTGTTACAAAAACTCTCCGTTAATAATCAAATATACAAGAGCTTTTAAAAGTTGAAGGTTGTTATTAATTCTATTTTATTCAAGTTACTAATTTCACTTAAAAGTTTGTTCTAATAAGGGGTTTTTATACGAAAAATTCCATAATTCTTACTGATGACCCAAATTAACTCATCTGTGAATCGTAGTAGGTTGGTTACCTTAGAAAAATAATTATTAAAAATATTTATAAACCTCAGAATTAAATGAAAATATACGATTATATTTTCAATAAATAAGTGAACGTATTTATAATACAGTTATAATTATACATTTTTTTCTTGAAAGAAATTGAACTTTGAACATCAAAAATCGAGTTTTAAGGCCCAAATTCATTCGCCCACCTGACCATGTTGTTTGAGTGTTTCATTTATAAAATGATAAATTCTAGCAAAAATTGTAACGAAACACTGATAGAGATGTGTTTTGACAAAATGCGCACTTGAATACTCAGAATACTCAAAGTAAGTTAATTGTCAGGAAGTTTGTAAATGAAACCACCGAAGTATGACCGCACGTGATTAGGGGCATTTTCTCATTTGTTCAGCGCAATCACAAAAATATTCTTGCCGTATAGCTTTTTTTTTATTTATAACAAACTCGGAACAAATTGTGTTTGAGAACCTATACTGAAACTATATTAAAGGGTTTTTCATACAAATTGTGACAATATAAATTAAATTTACTATTAAATTTAATAATAAAAATACAGAGAAAATAATTTTGTAAAATATATTTTTGTGTTTTTTCCCCCGAAAGAACCTTGTTAAAAATAAGTACTTGAAAAGAAGTAAAATGTACTTATTTTTGAGTACATTTGATGCTTATCATGGCTCTGAATACATAAGTTTTAATTTCAAAAATACATATACTCAAAAATGTGAACAATGAGTAAAAATGAATAAAAAGAGCAGATGCTTGCCTACATAGGCTGCCTTCATAAATCACTTTGATTAAATATCAACAATTACAACCAAGGCTTATGGGGAATCGAACCCAAATTCTCAGGCACAGCAGTCCAGAGCCTTATCCGTTAAACTTCCATGGCAACTTGAAAAAGTTATAAATAGAAGAAATGATAAAAAGGTGTGCCTAAAGAATGGGAAGTAAGATAATTGAGTTGTAATAACTAAGTTTCCGTTTAAGCAATCGACATCAAATAAAGTGGAAAACCATCTTCTGAACAACTATTTTAAGTTTGTCAGGTCGCTTAATTAAGATGGCTTAAACAGAAGCTGAGATTAGAGATATTTAATCACACTGCTCATTTTTGAGAATGTACGGTTACTTAAATTTGAGTACGTCATCGCTCATTTACTACGAAATTATACTCAAAGAAAAACGAGCAGGTTCAGATACTCATTTTTAAGCACATTTATTTACAGTGTGTATATATCAATCATAGTATTTGAGATGGCCTAACAGAAGCTGAGATTAGAGATATTTAATCACACTGCTCATTTTTCAGAATGTACGGTTACGTTACTTAAATTTGAGTACGTTATCGCTCATTTACTAAGAAATTATACTCAAAGAAAAACGAGCAGGTTCAGATACTCATTTTTAAGCACATTGTTTTACAGTGTATATATATCAATCATAGTATTTGAAGTGGGAAGCGATTACCCAACTATAACCTGCTCCCATCCCCAGCTCTGATCCAGTTTTAGAAACAGATTCATTCCAGATCAGAGTTTTATTTTGACTTTCGCGGGAAAATATTTCAACTCTATCCATATAGGTCAATGTTCCATCGGACACGCGATCTGTTGGTTCACCGATTGATACATTGTATCGGACGCACGGTTACGGCACAACCATGGAAATCCGTAGCCGCCCGTTGAACTCAAAGGAAGCGACCAGTTGCGCACTGCAAAAGAATGGGCGAGCTTCGAAATGTCTAATTGCTGACATCCGACGCGAAAATTGGACAGTTAATTGCAAACTGTTTTGGGTTGTCCTTGCGTAACGGATCAGCATGTGCAATAAAGGGGAAGTACATATATAGAACAACGGGGCGAATGGGAGGTTTGGGTCAGGGCAGATTCACAGGCGGGGTTATTAATGGTTTTTATGGGTAACAAAAATATTGAGTAGTAGGTAACTGGTTTGTTTAGTAAAGTGAATAAAAACCTGATCTAATCTTGCTGGATTGGATGTGATTAATTATTTAATTTTATTTCCGTAAAAAATTATACGTTTGGAAGGCATAAAAATTTAATTTTAACCGAGTATCGTGTATAAACTTCAAGACTGGACCGCCGGGAAATATCTGGTGTTCGAAATATTTCCGGCATGTGAAAATGTTTTTTTTTCTCATGTTATGGTGAAACTACTAATTAATTTTTTTACAATATATTTACACAATAAGATTATTCAAATTTTAACCTATAAATATTTAAATTTGAAATTTTTTATATATACATTAGAGCTACATACACACAATTATCCAATTATCCGGATCAATTGGGACCAGATCCCATCCGGATAATTGGATAAAAAAGTTATTTCTTAGTAAAAAAAATTAATTTGCTTTAGTATGTATTGTAGATTAATGACTATTAAAAACAATATTATTCACCGATTAGCAACTTTTAAAATATGGATTTTGCTGATGACTTTTTTTTTCAAATCGATTTTTTTTTCATTATTAGCGATCCGCTATGTTTGAAAAGGATAATTGGAATTATATTGTATTTTAACTTGAACAATAATTAGTAATTCAGTTTTTGATTTACTTATTCGACCTATTAATTACTTGGAAGGAAAATTGTGAAAATTATAAACGCGATTGAAAATGTATATTTCGAGCATGTAAAATTTTAAAGATATCCTGCCCCTACTTAAAAATAAAAATAACAATTTATATATTTCTTTATATTTAAATTTAAAAAATGGGGGCTGATTATTTTGCTTTTCAAAATTTATCATAAATTATTAAAGTTTTGAATTAATATTTAAGGTGTTTAATGTGCTTGTTTCTATATATATCGGCACAATTATTTTTATTTAAACTATTACATATACTAATAGGTTCTACCCTTGTTCTAATTTTTTAAACATTTCAAAATTAAAACTATATATTTTATAACAATTTTATAATGAGAGCTGAAATTATAACCAATAGTAATATATAATATAAATGTCAGTTATTTTTATCATTAAACCTTTACAGTATTTGGTATATATATAAAGCAAACGTATCTTGCAACAAAATGCAAAACATAAATTTAATCGATTTAAGTGCATTATTACATCCTATAGGTTTTGCCAAGTAAAAAAAACTAAAAACACTAATTTTATTGGAAGAGGTATAAAGTCATACCTTTATTAAATTAAATTATTACAGTTTAAATTTGAGAAGAATATTTTTTTTCTGAATATTTTACTTATCATTTGAAGTAGTTTTAATAGATATTTATTTTTTGCAATTGTTTAAATACCAAATACCCAATATTTCAAATTTATCTTTAAGTTTGAAATTACTTGGTCTTGTGAGATTATACTAATACTATACAAATTAGTTTTTTAATTGTAAAGAATAAAATTTAAAAACTGTAACTGTAACAAATTAAATATATGAAGGGTACATGGGATAAAAACGCAATGTCAAATAAAATGATTTTTTCAGAGAAAAGTTTTTTTTTTAATTTTAACAACACGCTTTTTTCTTCAGTATAGTAAAACTTTTCCCGTCTTTTATACTTGATATACCATCTTTATTGCAAAAATGACACTACAATTTAATAGTGCTCTTTGGATGCTACTAGATGGTATGAGAAACCCATTTTTGACAAAAGCTTGACATAGCGCCTTTGTCACTTGTACCCATATGCTTTAAATATTCTTTATAAGCATAACAAGTAACAACTGATTCGACAAGATGATTGATCAATAAAATGTATTTGAACTCTATTTATAATAATAGTGCTTTCAAGTAAGTTAAGTGCCTTTGTTAGAACATGAGGAGTACAATTTGTTTTTGTACTAGTTTATCTTAAAAGCACTTTTGACAAGAAGACTATGTCTTGCTTAAAACGTTTTCTTGTTATTATCACTACTTTGAGTAACTTTGAGCAGAAAGATTGGTGTTGGTAAGGGAATAATTGAGAAAGGAATCAGGTTTTATCTATCAGGCATGTCGTTTTTAGGTTTTTATCTATAAAACAGGTTACAATTGCTAAATAGTAGCTGTTTGTATGTAGTGGTGAAATGAAGCTACCATCCCACTAGTTAACTTACTGCGAATGTCTAAAGATTGTTTTTCGTTTTCAAGGTCTCTTGTACAACAAAACATGTATGTTTGGACTTTTAATCTAAAATGTATATACTGTTGCAAGTTATATATAGTTCTTAAATTATCCACTGTTGAATTAATTTAATAAATAATTTTGTATAAAATCTCATTTTATATGGAAATAATAATTCTATAGAGAAGTTTCCAATAAAGTCTTCATAAAAAAAAACTCATCTTTAAAACTTTCTAATTTTAACTGATCCCAAAGAGAAATTGCAAAAATTAAAATGAAGTTACATAAAACGCAAGACTACTCAAACAATTTATCAAATACCATTCAGATGGATATCTGATGGGATCCATGTTTCTTTTCCATTCGATTCTTCTATGTTCGCTTTATAGCAATGTTTATAAAGAAGTTTTCAATAAAACAAATGTCTTAACAATAAAAATATCATCTTTAAAACCTTCTAATTTTAATTGATCCCACAAAGAAAATTGCAAAAATTAAAATAAAGTTACATAAAATGTAAGACTAACTCATATTATCATAATAATCTTGAGCGTTAGGGTTAAGTTTTCAGGTTCAAATCGGAGCACGCTAACCAGATAATACGGAACGTGAACTAATAATACAAATATCTCCATAATGTTTATATTTTTTTCCCATTCAAAGAAGAAATGTCTCGCTTAATGAGCTTTATTTCAATATTTTATTAATTTTGTAGTTATTCTGTCACTTGATAATATATAATATAGTTATTAAAATGATATTAAAAATTAAAGTATTTTCAAACACTTAGATTACTTCAAAGTAACCACTTTCTACTTTTACTGATATAATTTAAAAAAATATTTACTCTGTTTTGAAATATTAAAAATGTAGTGTTCCTATTGTTTAATATTAAAATTATAATAAAATAGAACATCATTTGAATACCATTGATATGACTTGAGACAACTTCAAAATCCTTTGAACTTCAACTCGTCATAATTTTATAACTAATTCAAAATTAACAAAAATATTTTTTCAAACATCCATTTCAAATGCTCAAATGCTTTCAAAACAATATTGTTGCAAACGAAGATGAAAAATTCATAAAATTGTCAAAGATAAAAGATGATCAGACGATTATTGTATATTATTTAATTTGACGAATAAAATATTTACACTTAAATAAAAAAAAATGTAAAATAAAAACAGCTACTAATGGTTTGTTGAAACTTTTTTCAATTGTGAACAAAAGTTATGTAAAACAAGCCACTTATAAATAACTATATATATTTAAAAAAAAATACATTTTAACACTTTTTTCTTTTAAAAATCGTTTGCTTTCTAATTTTAATTTTATACAAAAAGCTGTGAGTTTTTAAATATTCCTCAATTTATGATTGCTTTTACTTTTATCTTTCCTTTACTTAAAATAAGTTCTACTAAATTTATTATTTTTAAAGTCGTATAAAACTCTTCAAATACAATTCATTTTGTGCAATATAAAAAAATATACAGTATAAGAGTTAAAGTATGATAATAAATTCTTCTTTACAAAACATTAAAAAAACTTTAACAATTATGGGACTTAGCATCACTTGCTTTCATGAATATTTTATTTGCATGTTCTATAAATTTATATCTTGAGGTATAAACACTACTACATAACTGATACATTTTGAAACATAAAATTGCTTTTAAACATTTATGATAGGCAATATCTTTTAATACATCTATATATTTTATTAACACTTATTCAGAAAAAATACAGTAAATATTTTATAGAATATAAGTAAGAGGGCATTTTGACTTTGATTTTTAACAATGAAACCAAATAACAATTTAAAATGTAGAATAAGAACACCTAAAAATATATAAAATAAGACGAACATTTAAAACATTACTGGAAAATGTTTAAACATAAAAAAAAATATTTAAAAAAATCGGTTTCGTTTATATTAAAATAACTTTTAAATGTTACCTTTTATTCGCTATGTAATCCTATTTTAACATTTGTCCTGCTCCTTGTGGTGGCGTTAGAATAACGCCAAATAACAGTTTAAAAACAGAAACCAAATAACAGTTTAAAATGTAGAATAAGAACACCTAAAAAAATATAAACTAATACGAAACATTTAAAACATTACTGGAAAATGTTTAAACATAAAAAAAATATTTAAAAAAATCGGTTTCGTTTATATTAAAATAACTTTTAAATGTTACCTTTTATTCGCTATGTAATCCTATTTTAACATTTGTCCTGCTCCTTGTGGTGGCGTTAGAATAACGCCAAATAACAGTTTAAAGACAGAAACCAAATAACAGTTTAAAATGTAGAATAAGAACACCTAAAAAAATATAAACTAATACGAAACATTTAAAACATTACTGGAAAATGTTTAAACATAAAAAAATATTTAAAAAAAATTCGGTTTCGTTTATATAAAAAAATAACTTTTAAATGTTACCTTTTATTTGCTATGTAATCCTATTTTAATATTTGTCCAGCTCCTTGTGGTGGCGTTAGAATAACGCCAAATAACAGTTTAAAAACAGAAACCAAATAACAGTTTAAAATGTAGAATAAGAACACCAAAAAATATATAAACTAAGACGAAACATTTAAAATATTACTGGAAAATGTTTAAACATAAAAAAATATTTAAAAAAAATTCGGTTTCGTTTATATAAAAAAATAACTTTTAAATGTTACCTTTTATTTGCTATGTAATCCTATTTTAATATTTGTCCAGCTCCTTGTGGTGGCGTTAGAATAACGCCAAATAACAGTTTAAAAACAGAAACCAAATAACAGTTTAAAATGTAGAATAAGAACACCTAAAAAAATATAAACTAATACGAAACATTTAAAACATTACTGGAAAATGTTTAAACATAAAAAAATATTTAAAAAAAATTCGGTTTTGTTTATATAAAAAAATAACTTTTAAATGTTACCTTTTATTTGCTATGTAATCCTATTTTAATATTTGTCCAGCTCCTTGTGGTGGCGTTAGAATAACGCCAAATAACAGTTTAAAAACAGAAACCAAATAACAGTTTAAAATGTAGAATAAGAACACCAAAAAATATATAAACTAAGACGAAACATTTAAAATATTACTGGAAAATGTTTAAACATAAAAAAATATTTAAAAAAAATTCGGTTTCGTTTATATAAAAAAATAACTTTTAAATGTTACCTTTTATTCGCTATGTAATCCTATTTTAACATTTGTCCTGCTCGTTGTGGTGGCGTTAGAGCATGAAAACGAAACAAGTATCCGATTGAAGAGAGAACGCGATGTTTGACCAAGTGACCAATGCTGATAACATGAGGCAATTTGTTTTCTAGTTCACTTTCCAAAACAAGCATCCGCCTTTTTTTCTGGTCTTTGTTACGATTTAGCGAATAGGAAGAGCGTACCGGAGCTATCAGTTCACCTATTGGTTGAAACGCTGTCAAAATGTGCAAACGTAATTTACATCAAAGTTTCGAAAAGGCTTTAAAAAATAATAACGTGTCGTGTTTGACCTCTATTGTTATTATATCTTATGGAGATGTGACTTTAATGCAATTTGCACAAATAACATACAAGTTAATATAAGACCTCGTGTTTCAAACCCAGATAGATCCACATTTTCAGAAAATCGTTTTTTTTTTAAAAATATTTTTATAAGTTTGCAAAGCAAAATATCACTGTGCAAAGCGGTTTTGATCAAATTTGTCTGAATTCAATCTAAAAATGCATTCAAAGTCATGGGTTTAGATCCAAAAGTACAATTTAAAAATGCATTCAAAGTCATGGGTTTAGATCCAAAAGTACAATTTTAAAATGCATTCAAAGTCATGGGTTTAGATCCAAAAGTACAATTTAAAAATGCATTCAAAGTCATGCGTTTAGATCCAAAAGTACTTGGCTGTCAATCGTTTTTAGCGTCTCCAATAACATTTATGGAAATGGATCTATCTGGTTTTGAAACTAGAGACCTCATTTATTCGTACTTTAATATGATAAAAATTAACAATTATAAATATATGTGTAGTTGTTTGTATGATTCCTAAAAAAAAATAATAGGGTTAAATACCTTTTGTACTATAACAATCAAATTCATCCCACGAATAATGCGTAAAGCCTATGCAAGATGCAAATTATGAAATATATAAAACCTTATAAATGAGAAGTAATGTAATTTTTTAGTTGTATTGTGTGCTGTATCAAATGATCTTTTTTGATTTGCTTGAAAATCTGGCATATATTTAAAATTAATAATTAAATAAAATTTTTAATTAGTTTAAAGTAGCATTAAACAAAAGTAAATTACACAAAATTATTATTTTTCAAAATCAAGGATATATAATTGTATTACTATTTGAATAAATAATTACGTAACTTAAAATAAATATTTATATGTTTTAGGATTTAACTATACATTTTGCATTTTTATATACCAATATATTTTATATTTAATATCAGTGATACCAAGCGATAAAATTTACAAAACCGGCATTTGTATATAATTTAATTAGGACATAAGCTGTAAACTAAACGACTGAATTGGAGTCTGTATTTTAGAATATTAGTATATTCTGTAACTGTTCTATAAAACACTAAAATGCTCCTAAACCACCTAAAGAAACCTTTTTACAGTAGTTATATTTTAGTCAATATAGTCATTTATCGATGCCTTTTTGAAAATTTATACATTCGAACATGTTTTAAAATAATTTCTATGGAGGTTATGTAGATATAAAATCAAATAATTTTTTATTAGCACATGATTAAGCTTTTTGTATCCCTGTTTTTGTTATTTTTTGTGCTGTCATGAAATTTGAATACGTAAAAAAAAGTTTCTTCGTATGTTTTCCCCTTAAATGGCAGCTTTCGATCTTGAAATATATGGTTATTAAATTATAATCATAGCTACACTGTTAAAAATAGGTACTCATAAATAAGTAAAATGTACTCATTTTTCAGTATATTCTATGCTTATCATGTCTCCGAACACATAAGTTTCAATTTAAAAAAAAAATGTACTCAAAAATAAATAAAAATTAATAAAAAGAGCATTTGCTTGCCTACATAGGCTGAATTCATTCATAAATCCTTTTCAATAAATATCGACAATTGCAATCAAGAATTACCGGGAATCGAACCCAGATTCTCAGGCACCACAGTCCAGAGCTTTAACCGTTAAACTACCAGGGCGACTTAAAGAAGCTACAAACTGAAGAAATATTTAAAAGGTGTGCCAAAAGAATGAAAAGTAAGATAATTGAGCGATAATAACTCAATTTCCATTTAAGCAATCGGCATCAAATAATGTGGAATAACCATCTTCTGAACAACTATTTTAAGTTTCGCAGGTTGCTTTGTTAAGAGGGTGTGGTCAGAAGATGATATTAGCAATATTAAACCATACTGCTCATATTTGAGAAAGTAAGTTTACTTAAATTTGAGTACGTCAGCTCTCATTTATGATGCAATTGTACTCAAAGAAAAACGAGTACGTCATCACTCATTTACGGTGCATTTGTACTCAAAGAAAAACGAGTAGGTTCAGGTACTCATTTTTAAGAATTGTTTTCTTAACAATGTATACAAATAATAATTATAACTATTCACCAAACATTAAAAAATTTAAACTTTTTGATAAATTGTCCTACTTTAAGAACACAATGTTTCCAAATTCGAAAAAAATTCATAACAAAAACATCCTGTCAGAATATATCTCCAAAAGTGTCTAGACGCTGAGACGTGTCACAAAAGAATTTAGGAAACGTCGCGGGTCGTTTAGTGATATGTCAAAACCTCACCGAGCAGGAACGAAAAGCTAAAAAATGAAGACGGGACTTCATTTTTCTCCTGCTGCGAATGATCAATACTCCTTCCTCACTCTATTAAGAAATGTGTTTGACATGTAAAAGAGAAAATAGAAATATGTATGAAAAGCAAAACTATTTTTTTCTCATTAAAGAATGATTAATTGTGTCTGCCTTGCTTGTCAATATTTAACATTTACTTTTGATACGATGGATTGTACTGCGCCTTTTTCTTTTGGAAGATATGGCTCGTTATTTTAAATGATTTAATATTAAAGATAAAATTCTGACATTTTTTGTGTAGTTGTATTTAATATTTTATACAAATATATTTTAATGGAATTTTTTTAAAAATTCGAAACTTTTTCCTTAAATTTTCTAATTCTAATACCAATATCAATTTTATTTTTAATATATATTTTCAATAGTGTTATAATACTTAATCTTTTATTTTTTATGTAAAAGTCGAAACTTCTTAAACAAATTCATTTTGAATTGTTTGTTAAAATTCATATTGATAGTTAAAACTTTTAATAACTTATATGAAAGTAGTTTTTATATTATTTAAATTAGAATTATAAGCAAGAACTCGTACGCCAATATAGTGGATGCATAATACTTTAACTTCAGTACATATCTTCAAGTTTGCTGACTGTTTGTTCTTAGATTACCTAGAAGGTGATTTTCTGTACAACAGAAAACATTAACATCACATTAACAATACATTAACATTACATTAACATTACATTAACATTACATTAACATTACATTAACATTACATTAACAGTACATTAACATTACATTAACATTACATTAACATTACATTAACATTACATTAACATTACATTAACATTACATTAACATTACTAATATATTTCATATGCTGATACTAATTTTTTTTATAAGAAAAGGAAATCTTTGGAAAAAATAATTCTCAAAAGGTTACCAACGAGTATTCATCTTAAAAAAAAAACAGAGAAAAATAAATTATGTTTGAATTTTTTAGAAATTTATAGTAGAACTCCAGTAATCCGGATTCGGCAAAGCGGATCGCCAATTATCGGGATCACTTTGAGGAAAAAAAAATCAGCAAAATCCTTATTTTAAAAGTTTCTTATCGGTGAATGATATTATTTTTAATAGTATTACATTTAATATTTAATTACATTATTTAATTACATTACACACTAAAGCAAAATTCGTTTTTTACTAAGAAATAATCTTTTCTTCGTGAATTATCCAATCGTTCGGATATTTGATTATCCGGATTGCATATGGTTCCAATTAATCCAGATAATTGGCGTTCTAATAATAATGAATTGATCCGGCTAATTGAAGTGCTATTGTATTTGAAATTGTTTTTTAATTATAAATTTTTATATTGTAAAACAGTAAAATCTTTTTTGTAGTCTTTAAACATTTTTGAAAAACTGCAAACTGTTAATTAAACAAATTCGTTAGAATTTTCTGCCTAACAATTTGATCATTATAGTGTTTAAAATTAATTTAGAGAAAAGCAAATGAACAAAAGAGATGTTTATATTGTTAATTATTATATGTTCGATATTTAGTGCTAAACCCTAGATGGGGTCAGCAGGAAACATTTAGCTGTTAAAAAAACTGTATATTGTTGAAATAGGATGCCTTCAAAATTTAATAATTGATAATTTAAGTTTTATGTTTTAGACCAAATATATTTCAGTTATATATTAAAATATTATATATTAAATTTAATAGTTTCATATAATCCCTCCTCCTTTGCAGTACAATACATCGGTAAACTATAATTAAAATTCTATTATCTTACGGACATCAGGTGCTTCCAGGCCAATAATGCAGCAAGTCCTTAAAAGAGATATATGGGAGCATTGAATTATAGTGTAATGTGAAAACAGAACAGTATATTAACAAAATGTTTCGATAGATGGCACCACTAAATACTTACCAAAATCATTTATTGTTTACGAATCTTATATATAATATTATTGAAAATGAATTGAAGGAATTATTACAACACATTAAAATCTCATTCTCACGTATGCGAGACTTTTTCCTGCGTATTTAAATTGAAATTTATCAACACATGCCCATGTTTAATAACAGAGTTAGAGTTTTGGATAATAATGGGTTTGAGAAACGTATTTATTTAATGTATCGCAAATAAGTGTTCTTTTTGATTGATCATTATGGGCATTTAAGTGTTTTTCTTAAATAATTAATCTTTTAAATTCCTCAAAAGTAAACAAACCCTTCGACCATGAACTTGTCGCTGCTGTTCCACCGACCTACTTTAAAAAAGGGATTTGCGCTGTTCCCACTACTGCGCATCCCCCCTGTGTTTGTATCCAGCGAATATGAGCCATTCTCCGAGCTTGGATTCCGGGAATCGAAGGCCGTGCATCGAATCCATTTGTCTATTAGGAATTCCCAAGAATTCTCTCACTTTGAGATTCCCTGTACTCAACTCGGAGTGAGAGGAATCTCAATTCTCCGAACTCTGCCACTTCTTCTACCGATCCATTTTGTGAATAACGAAGCGATATTCCAAAATTCCGCGGAATTTCATTCCAGTGGGGTGGTGATTTCAGTCGCTAGGGGAGTCAGCAGTTCAGAGAAATGAATGAAAACAGAGGTTTCAGGAAAAGGAGTGACTCACTGCTCCCCATTGGTGATGTCTGCACCCCATTTTCAGGTATTTTCGTGTTTGTTTTGATTCTGCAGAAGTCCCCGTCTACCCTATAGCATCGCTGATCATGGTGACCATGTTACGGAAATGAGATGATTTTTTCTTGAGAAATATCGCATCTAGGTAGTCCATTGTAGCGAGAAACTCTAATTTTTTTAAAAGGTAAAAAGACATTATTTTATCGCTAGAGACTCAATCTCACAGTAGGAATTCTACGAGCTTAATCGATAACTCCGACTGGCTTATTTACACCTGAGAAGCTAGGTATGATTACCTACTTCCTGGAAGATCAGCTGACTGTGTTTGTGTACATTTGCGATCACGATTCAGCTGCGGGTTGGGGCTATAAAAGTCAGCCAGGTGGGATGAGGTAGGATACTTTTGATCCAAGTTCCATTCCGTCAACAATGAGGGGTGAGATTTCTGCTGGTGATCACCACTCGGCAGCTGTGGTATTACCTCGACTGTATTGTTGACATCCCAACAGCTGAGCAGGAACAATGTTCTGTTCGGGGCCATGGCTCTATGTTCCAGTTGTGTTATTCAACATCATTGTTACTGTGTGTCAAGGTGTGAATCCAGGTAAATATTATATTTTTCAATTATTTATATTGTATTATAGTTATAATAAATATAAAAAATATTAGAATAATAAAAATATTTATTAGTGATATTTCGTTTTAAAAAAAAAGGAAATAAAAATTTAAATAAATATTTTTAAATAAATAGCAAAGTTTTGTAATAATGTCTTTTAATTAAAAATTATAAAAATGATGGTAAGTGACAATTTTGTTGTAAGTAACAGTTTTGTTTGCTCATGCGAAATAATTTTAAAATTTTATGTTTAAAAATAACTCACAAAGATAATAATTAAGTTCAAAATATCCCATTGTTTTGATCACATTGTTTGATTAAACATCCCATTAAATTTTAACACAATGTTTGATTTAACATCATATTTTTATCACATTGTTTGATTAACCATCTCTTTGTTTTGATCACATTATTTGATTAAACATCCAATTGTTTTGATCACATTATTTGATTAAACATTCCATTGTTTTGATCACATTATTTGATTAAACATACAATTGTTTTGATCACATTATTTGATTAAACATTCCATTGTTTTGATCACATTATTTGATTAAACATCCAATTATTTTGATCATGTTGCATGATTAAACATTCCATTGTTTTGATCACATTATTTGATTAAACATTCCATTGTTTTGATCACATTGTTTGATTAAACATCCAATAATTTTGATCATATTGTTTGATTAAACATGCAACTTTTTTGATTACATTATTTGATTAAACATCCATTTATTTTGTTCATATTGTTTGATTAAACATCACATTGTTTGATCAATTTAAATTAAAAACAATAAATATTTTTTATATTTTTGCATCTTAGTGTTTAAAACTTAAAAATGTCATTCTATATTATTCATTAAGGACATCTTCTTTTCGACTCTTATGTATTTAACTCTTCCTTTCTCTTCTGCATAAACGTTCCTGTTTTTAAATATCTCAAAAGAGAAATTTTATATTATGCTGTAATTTACTCTATTTATTTAAAGCACGATAACTTTAAATATGAAATGAAAATATATACTATTTTATATATTTCTTTCTACTAAAATATATATGCCTTTTGAAAATTTACTAGAAATATCTATTATATTTTCCGTAATGTGCTGATTAGCTTTTTAAACAGAGTTATTGAAATGTATTTCTAATCGCACAGACACAGTATATGTAAAAAACAAAACATTAAATAATTAGTAATAGTCTTAGTATTTAAAATTGTATTCTCTTATTAATTTATTTAAAAACTTATTTCTAAATTTAAAGCCCAATAAATTTAAAAACATGTCAATTTTATTTGTATATTTTTACAATGAGACATTGGGCTCATTTTAAATATATATGTGAAAATTGAAAGATGTTTTTTTAAGAAGAGTTATGTAATACATATTATACCCAAACGTTTTCACCTAATGTTGTATTCTTAGTTATTTTTTAGTAGAAAAGTGTAACGTAGAATAAGTATGAAAATATAACATATTGCAAGATAGTATTTACTAAAAATGAAGTAAATTTAAATATTTTATCTTTAAGTAATTTTAAAATGCTTCTGATAATGTAAAAGTATACATGTATATGAATGAAGTGAGTGCGATAATCTCTCTTGTTTTCATATGAGCGTGTTTCTGTAAAAGGGGTTTTACTGCTAGTATCTTTTTAAGGCAGTGAAGACAAATGGCTATATTTCCTACAACTAATTTTGAGAGTGCTCTTAATTTATTGCTTTAAATGAAATGGTATTTCATTCTTTCAGTATAGTCTCGTATTTATGAATAATACTCAATTGTATTTCAATTAGGCGCTTTTAATTTAAGTGTGGAATCAGGAATTGAATGCAGAAAGTTTTTAACTCTTTTTAGTGATTTAAAAATATTAGAGTAACAATTCAATTGGCTTAATCATGATATTTTTCTATATTGAAAATAATAAAATATTCCTAATTATTATGAATGTGTGTTTTTAATTAAAGCATTTAAATAAAAAAATTTAAGAATCTTACGATATAATTTTCTTATTTTATATTTAATTCGATGCATAAGTTCATTCAGCATATCATGAAAAGTTAAAAATTAATTTTCTTAAGGAATTAGATATTTATTTTTTGAAAATATTCGTCTGTGACGATAACATACCTATGTTCGCATTGCAGACTTTTTCTTTATTTATTTGCTGCCATAAAAATGTAATATTTTAATTTTACATATTGAAAATATGTGATTTGCATTTTTAAAATTGCAATGATCAGTATGTATCAAATACCTAGTGTTTTGTAATCGATTAAGTACAAAAATCTACAATAAAACAAATCTATGAAGGTTCTCTGTAAAATGCTGTAGATTTTGTTATTTATAAAGTTTTAAAAAAAATTGAGGGGGGGGGGGCGCGTCAAAAAATAATCAAAAGCTTTTAAATTAAACAATTCCCTTAAGTATTTAGCTCTAAATTTTAAATATTTTTTGAACAATTTTTAAGTTTTTTGACACCCTATATCAACCCTTCTCAATTCCATAAACTTTTATAAATAGTCGATGAGTTATTGCACATCACAAGAACTCAATGTTAAAAACTTTTTAAATCAATCAAAATGTCCCACTTTAGCACATCTGCAGTCAAAACTAAGAGGACATTTTCGCAGTTAGTGATAATTCAACATTCTACGGACTTACCAAGTCCTTTTGTCAATATCAGAGTCCATTTGAAGGAAGTCATAAAATAGAAACTATTGAAGAATTTACCAAAAGTATATTTTTTTACGTCTTAACTTTTGATGTAAATTAAAAATGTTTAAACTGATTGCTTAAAAAGAAAAACTTAATTAAAAAAAGGGTTATATTAAAATAATTTACGTTGAAATGACATCAGATATGTTGTTAAGGAGCATTACAGTAATTATGTTACTTTAAAATAATGTCTAAACTTTCTAGAAAAATAAATTATTGACTAATGCGCGTAACAATAAAATAGTTAAAATTATTCAAGCCCCAAACGTTTCCTTAATACTTTTTATTAGGATTTATGTTATTATTACTATTATTATTTGGGTCTTTATATTTTACATAGATTTAATTTTTTAGTAAATAATGTAATATTTTCGATTTATTAAAACTTTATAAATATTACAAGTTTTCATGCGTTTCTATAAGTGACTAAATTTAAGTTTAGTTGATAGTCTAAAATTAAAAAAAAAAATTAACGTACGCACTGTTAAAAATAGGTACTCAAAAATGAGTAAAATTTACTCATTTTTTAGTATATTCGATGCTTATATATAGGAGTTCCACATTTAAGTATTAGAGTGTTTGGTCTAATGAATTTAAAGAAACTGACAGTTCTGAGAATGTATTATAAATAGATATTCAGAAATAAGTAAAATGTACTCAATTTTGAATACATTCGATGCTCATCATTGCTCCGAATACATAAGTTTCAATTTTGAAAAAGACATGTACTCAAAAATAAGTACAATAGGAAAATATAGATTAAAAAGGACAGCTGTTTGCCTACATAAACTGCCTTCATAAATCACTTTCAATAAATATCGAAAATTACAACCAAGAATTGCCGGGAAACGAACCCAGGTCCTCAGGGATCGCAGCCCAATGCCTTATCCGTTGCACTACGAGGACGATGTGAAGACGTTATAAACAGAAGAAATGTTAAAAAGGTGCGCCAAAAGAATGGGAAGTAAAATAATTTAGTTGTAATAACTCAGTTTTCATTTAAGCAAATCGTCATAAAATCATGTGGAAAATTATCTTCTAAACACCTATTTAAAGTCTGTTGTTAAGTTGGCTCGAACAGAAGCTGAGATTAGCAATATGAAATCACACTGAATATTTTTGAAAAAGTACGAATACTTAAATTTGAGTACGTCATTGCTCATTTACGATGCAAATGTACTCAAAGAAAAATAAGTAGGTTCAGGTACTCATTTTAAGTATAATTTTTTTACAGTTGCAGTATGTAATAAGCAAACTGAACTTTTCTTAT
Source organism: Troglohyphantes excavatus (assembly GCA_963932185.1). Lineage (NCBI taxonomy): Eukaryota > Metazoa > Arthropoda > Arachnida > Araneae > Linyphiidae > Troglohyphantes > Troglohyphantes excavatus. The sequence continues at coordinate 13,889,334 of OZ010676.1, read as the reverse complement.
TGTTATCGATCACTTCCAAAATACATTTTTTGTGTTATTTTCATTGTCAGTTTTATAAATATTGCATTGTATTTTTTTGCAATTATAGGACTGTCTACGATACTTTTGTAGAAAATGCATTTAGGCAAATACGCAGCCTGTCGGTCGATAAAAGAAACATTAATCTTCGTTTAACTCTTTCAACAAAATACTTCAGTTTTCTTTCGTATAGCTGGATTTTTTTTTCTTCTATTCAGAAGCTCATAAAAATACTCATAAAGATATTGGAGCTAAAATGCAAACCATGTAAATGTTTTGAAAATATCTAAAGGTAATTTTGAATTTCTTCGTAAATGGCTTTCTGAACCTGGAAATTGTTTGGGTATCACATTATGATACTTATTTGATTCCCGTGAGGCAAAATAAGTTTTTTTTATATTTAGGTACTGCTAAAGAGTTGTTATTTTAAATATTATACATATATTTATATTAACGTAATAACAGTGTAAAAATATGCCCTTAAAAATGAGTACATGGACATACTCGTTTTTCTTTGAGTATAATTGTTTCATAAACGAGCGATGTCGTACTCAAATTTAAGTAATCGTACTTTCGCCAAAATGAGCAGTATGTTTTAATATTCCTAATATCAGCTTTTGTTCAAGCCATCTTAACAAAGTGACCTGGCAAACTTAAAGTATTTGTTCAGAAGATGGTTTGGTAAATTCTTAGTGTATGATGCCTCCTTGGCGCGATTCTGAATATTGGCGCCAAGACCTTGGCAAACAACGTGAAACGGTGCGAGAAAAAAAACTAGGGTTACTGTATATTATGATATTGCTAGGAACGTCAAGAAATAGGGTTTCCAACATATAAAATTTATCGCCCACCAATTGTCGCCAAATCATCTAGGAATCTAGGAATTAACCGATGGTTTTTCACATTATTTGAGGTCAATTGTTAAAATGGAAACTGAATTATTACAAATCAATATTATCTTACTTCCCATTCTTTTGCCATGCCTTTTTAACATTACTTCTGTTTATAAGTTCTTCACATCGCTGTGGTGGTACAATGGATATGGGCCTGGACTTCGGTGCGGACGACATCAGGTAGACGGATTGAGTTCGATTCCCGGCAAGTCCTGCTTGTAATTGTTGAAAGTGATTTATGTAGGCAAGCAATTGCTTTTTTTTTATTCATTTTACTCATTTTTGAGTTCATCTCTTTTTCAAAAACGAAACACACGTATTGGGAGCTATGATAAACATCAAAAGTAATTAAAAATGAGTATATTTTACTTATTTTTAAGTACCTATGTTTAACAGTAAAAGCCTCAATTAAGATAAGAAGATTGTTCATGCAGATATTCTTTTATTTTGGCCGCCGTTCTCCCACAATAGTACTAATTTTTGTTCTCTGAAAACAAATCAGTATCACAAATGTACCTAAAGGAAAATATAATTACTCTCAGAAATAATAGTCTCATTTTTGAGTATTCTGCGATCGTCAAGGTTACTTTTGTTATATTTGATAATCATTTCGTCATCGAATTACATGATGTTGACGAAACAAGAATCCTCAAATTTTGAACAAAAGTCATTTACTCAGTTTCCTTCTCGGTCATTTTCTGGGTCATCAGCTCATGTTTGAATCTTATACTTATATTGTCAGAATTCGAACTAGCCTTCGTGGACCAGAGGATAGAGAGTTGGACACTGGAAAGAAAAGTCCGCGGTTCGAGTCATAGAGTAATGATACAAATAGAGGAATAAAAATGCTGATTTCCGTGTGTCCATCATTGAAACCACGTGATATGTGGAAATGCCAATTCATTCATGCCTTGGCGACTTTAATAACTAAACGAGATCGAAGTATTGTAATATCGTTTTGTGTTTAATTTTGTATTTAGATATCGTTTTTTTTAACGAGTGGCATAATTTAAGGGAGTTTAACAGATATATTAAGGATATTTTGCTTACTTTGTAGTTTTGAAATAATTGCATTACGTTTTTATGTAAAAAATTTACCATAAGCGAAAATCTTTCAATTGTTATTTTGTATACTTCAATAAGAAAATATGAACAATAAAACCTGAGAAATATAAAGAGTTTCGCTTCTTCGAGTATTGAACACAAATAAAATATTTTCATTTCGTTAATGAAGAGCAAACATATATGTACGTACATATATGTTAAGAATAATCTCCAAAAAAGAAGAAAGTGCGCCAAATTTGAAACTCCTGCAAATGTCTGAACGCCAAATGTGGCAGCGCTATAACCACGTGATGTTGGTTTTTCTTTTCAATGTTGACACCGCGGTCTTATGAGAGTATGGTATTGAAGGCGCTCTCTATTTAATATTACAACTCTCTGGTTCGAGTCAGCTCGTCGATATTGAATTACAGTAGAACCCCAATTATCCGAACTCCAGTTATTCGGATTAAGCAAAGCCGATCGCCAATTATCCGGGTACGGATCGCTTTGAGGAAAAACAAGTAAAGCAAAAAAAATTTTGGGGCAGGATCGGGTTTTCGAAGCTTTTTTTTCAAAATTTAGAAGTGTTTTGCAAATGTTTGAGATTTCCGGACCCCATAAAAGTTGTTTCAACGAACGAAATGTCGCGAAAATCTCGATTTTGGATTTTTTTTTTTGGATTTACGGAGTTTTACAATTGGGCGATTTATTTCATATGTGTCGCCCAATTCCAAACGGTTTTGCAGAACAAGCGCATCACATTTTTATATAAATTTTTTTTCGTATTTAATTTTGTTTCTACACCTAGAGTTAAGCAAAGTATGTTGTTTGTTTAAGGGGGACCCGAGCCCCAAAATCCGGAAAAATAGCTAAATATTTTTTTTCTTCATGAAATGATGCTAAACTTACTTAAGAAGGTGTGTACAAAATTTCAAAACAGTAAAAGAAACAAAACTTATGTTTTTTTAGATGTTTACATACAATTTTTCATCTTCCTACATACTTTTCGCCTGCAACAATCGTCATTTAATCAAAATATTTTTTTTACAAGGCTTTTTTTTTACATATGCTAAGGCTTTGTTAATAATTAACTGAAAACTAAACTGTTAATAGTTTTTGAAGCTATAATATTTGTTTTATAAACGTATGTACAGTTTTAAAATTAAGTTATAAATTATTTTTTTATAAATTATTAAACATAAAAAATTGAATAATTTTTGGGTTTTGAACTTAAAATAAGTTTTTGAAGACAATTAAAACACAAATCTGTAAAAACTGATTCATACCTGTATGTACTTTGACGTTATTTAATCAATTAAAAAATTTAAAAACATTAAAAATTGAAAGAGGGGTAGTATTTTTAAAAAAAGTCTTTTTAAACTTAAAAAATGTAAAAATTAACAAAAATATTTTTTTAAAATATATTTTTGTTTTTGATTATTGTTCAGAAAAAGGCGTTCTAATAATATTAAAAAAAAATGGAATTTCTGAATTCATTAATAAACCAATTAGGATTTGGGGCTCGGATCTCTCTTAATGTGTCAAATAACATACTTTGCTTAATTCCAGGTGTAGAAATAAAATTTAATAGGAAAAAAATGTGACGGGTTTGTTCTCCAAAGTAGACAAGCGACGTTTTGGAACTCATGCACTATAAAAAAAAGGTGCTTAAAATGAGTACAAACTCTGTTTTTCTTTGTGTACAATGGCATCGTAAATGAGCGATGACGCACTCAAATTTAAGTAATCATACTTTCTCAAAAATGAGCAGTGTGATTTAATATTGCTAATCTCAGCTTCTGTTCAAGCCAATAATAATAAAGCGACCTGAAAAACTTAAAATAGTTGTTCAGAAGATGGTTTTCCACGTTATTTTATGTCGATTGCTTAAATGGAAGCTGAGTTATTACAATTCAATTTTCTTACTTCACATTCTTTTGGCACACCTTTTTAGCATTACTTCTGTTTATAACTACTTCACGTCGCTCTGATAGCTGAGCGGATAACGATCTGGACAGCGGTGCCTGCAGATGCGGGTTCGATTCCCGATATGTCTTGGTTGTAATTGTCGATATTTATTGAAAGTGATTTATAAAGACAGCCTATGTAGACTAGCATCCGTTCTTTTTATTCATTTTTACCCATTGTACTCATTTTTAAGTACATGTCTTTTTCAAAATTAAAACTTATGTATTCGGAGCCACGATAAGCATCGAATATATTCTAAAATGAGTACAGTTGACTTATTTTTTTTAATATCTATTTTTAATATATTCACAGAAGTATCAGTTACTTTAAATTCATTAGACCAAAAAACTCTAATACTTAAATGTGGAACTAATATAAGTTTGTTAGAATACATTTTATATAAATAAATTGTACACTGTTGAAAATATGTACTTAAAAATAAGTAAAATGTACTCATTTTTTATTACATTCGATGCTTATCATAGCTCCGAATACATAAGCTTCATTTTGAAAAAGATATGTACTTAAAAATGAGCGCAATGATTAAATATGAATAAAAAGAGCATTAGCTTGCCTGCAGAAGCTGCCTTCATAAATCACGTTCAATAAATATCGACAATTACAACCAAGACTTACCGGGAATTGAACCCAGATCCTTAGGCACCGCAGTCCAGTGCCTTATCCGTTGTACTTCCAGGGCGAAGTGAAGAAGTTATAAACATAATAAATGTTGAAAAGGTTGTGTCAAAAGAATGGGAAGTAAGATAACTTAGTCATAACTTACTTTCCGTTTAAGCAATCGACATCAAATAATGTGGAAAACCATCTTCTGAACAATTATTCTAAGTTTGTTAAGATGCTTTAACAGAAGCTAAAATTAGCAATATTAAACCATACTGCTTATTTTTGCGAAAGTACGATTTCTTAAATTTAAGTTACGTCATTGCTCATTTACGATGCAAATGTACTAAAAAAAAAACGAGTACGTCCATGTACTCATTTTTAAGCAAACTTTTTTACATTGTTTTTTTGCCGTTTATCACTTTAAGGAAATAATGTCATTAAGTCTCCGAAACATCGAGCACTGCTTTTGCAAATGAGAATTTCTGCTCAACTCCATGTGTAATCTCACAAAAGTAAAATTTATGAAATATCGCCCCCGAGCAACACTTACGCCCCCCCCCCCCCCCCCCGGAATTTCTTTTTCCCCCGACATCTCTCCCTTTCTAGAACAAACAGTAAGTGCTCCTCCGTACGATGGGAAACGTAAAATAAATATTTTTGTCCCTTCAAATTGTTTCCAAAGAAAAAATGAGCGAAAGAAAATGTGATCTTTCAGCTGTTTTCGTTATCCGAAAATTCGTTTCCACTGCCATCGGGTGAGTAGATTTCGGGAAATGTGAGCGAATCTCCAGAGCTGACTTGAGTCTTCTTTATTTGATGGGTGCGTGAGGGAAATAACAAAACGACAGCTAGAAATAAAAGACCCCATAAACCAACTGCCTTCTTCTCCTGGCGGCCATTTTGGTTCGCTCTCTCTCTTTCTTTTGCACTGTTTTTCTTTTGTTTCGAGTAACGAGTAGAGAGTGTTACATTGTTACATTTACCCTTTTTTCTTTTATTCTTTTATCACTGATGGTAGAAAGCCAGGATTATATGATACATTTCATTAACACTGCAAATGTTATGAAAATCTATTCAGCCTTAAAGCAGTCGAATAAGTAAAAATATATACTCACAAAATGATTAAATTGCATTAAATGCCTAACAGTTAAATAGTTATACTAAATTAAAATTGAATGCACCGTAACTTGGATACTTGGAACCCAAAAGTAAACATTTTTGCGTAACTCGTACCAAATATTATCTAGTAAAACATTAATTATGCTGATAACCTAAACGTTACTAATTTTATGATATATTTGTTAGACTCCGGTTTTTCAGAGTTATTTTCAAGGCAACATTATATATATATATATATTAACATTACATTATATATATATATATATATATATATATATATATATATATATATATATATATATATATATATATATATATATATATATATATATATATATATATATATATATATATATATATATATATATAATGTAGTTCGGTAGTATATTTCGGTATTATTTTTGAATAACTCTTATTAACACCCATTGCTTACTAATAAAGTATTCATTACATTTTTGTCAATAGTCCAAAACATACCATATATATACTTTGTAATTAACTTCTTTTAGGACTAAGATATACGTAACTCATTTTTAATATTAAAAAGTGTTAATATTATTATATTTAATATTATTATATTTAATATTATTATATTTAATATTATTATATTTAATATTATTATATTTAATATTATTATATTTAATATTATTATATTTAATATTATTATATTTAATATTATTATATTTAATATTATTATATTTAATATTATTATATTTAATATTATTATATTTAATATTATTATATTTAATATTATTATATTTAATATTATTATATTTAATATTATTATATTTAATATTATTATATTTAATATTATTATATTTAATATTATTATATTTAATATTATTATATTTAATATTATTATATTTAATATTATTATATTTAATATTATTATATTTAATATTATTATATTTAATTTTATTGTAAGTAATAAAAGCATTAAATATCTTCATATTGAGATATATGAATAATTAAGAGAAATAAATTTGAACAAATACGAATACATTTCACAGACAAAATTACACGCTATTTTTCCTAACTAAACGTTTATTTTTTTGAAATATAAATTACATACTAGGCAATTTAAAATCGAATCATTAAAAAAAATGAAAAGTAATTGCCCTATTGTTTTATTGAGACATTCCTAGTTATGGTGAACAAACACAACTTGATCACTCTAATACATTAAAACATTGTTTAGTTATGGCTAATAAAAAATTTAAGTCAAATATCCGTTTTTATATTTATCCGTTTCACTGATAAAATAATATGCCATTACGTCCTTTTCTTTTCCACATCTATTTGTATGCTTATTCAATTACTTTAACCTACTATTCTGCACATCATACTCCGCTTCCACAATAACGTTCAATTACATGATCAATTTTTATTACTCATTTTACCCTATCTTTTACTTGTATTTACCCTTATTTCAGAGTGCTATATCGCAAATCAAAAACTTATAATGAAAAAACACGACTACATTTTAAAAAATCGATGTATGATTGCGGTAGAATTTGGGGAGAGAAAGAGAGAGGTAGAAAGAGGGGGGAAGAGAGAGGGAAAGAGAGAGGCGCCCCTCTCTTACGATTCCTTCACTTTACGAACCCCAATGAATGTTTGTCTGTGTTCTTTGTCAATTTCTCCAGTCTGCCGTATTGGATATTGAGTCATTTTCTTAACGACTCTTGCGTTTTTGCTCGATATCTCCCTCCCCCCCCCCCTTTTACGACCACAGTTAATGAATGAGATTTTGACTTTGCATGGAGATGGGGAAAAAGCTATTGACTCCAGCTGTTGGAGAGGGAGCATCGAAAAAGTACGTTAAGCTGGATGGGTTGATGCGTTACGAAATGGGGGAATAAAGTGTTGTTATGTGGTATTTCTGTTTTCGGGGAAGTTGTATTTAACGTTTTGTTTTGTATTTATTATTCTAAAGGTAACTGATTGAGTAATGGTGATGTCTATGGAATGGTTGCACATTCGAAGATTGTTTAAATATACGGGACAAAATATTGTTATAATGTATTAATAAGGCAATGAAAATTGTCGTATTAATAATTTATAACTTGTATCGAATTTTTTTAAACTACGAATTAAGTTTTTGGAAATTTGCAGTTGTTTAATTTGGTAATAATTTTTAAATTAGCCGAATACAGAAAGTTGAAAATTATCAAGATCCATTACTAAAAGATAAGTTAATTTTAAATTTGAGCAGTCTAGTTTCAAAAGCAGATAGATCCATTTTTTTTTGAAAAATACTTTTTAAAAAAAATATTTTTTACACAAGTTTTCAATGCACTACATCACATTTCAAAGCGGTATTGACCAAAAGTGTCTGAATACTGTCTAAAAACGTGTTCAAAGTTATAGGTTTACATAAAAAAAAGTACATGGCGGCCAACCGTTTTTGGCCCCTGTAAAATTTAAGGAATTGTATCTATCTGGTTTTGAAACTACACTGCTCATTTTATTTTTATTTAAAAAGTATTAGCACGTATAGAAATATTGCACATAATTATTTGAAAAGTTGTTTGAAATGATTATTTTAAATGTAATAACAAATTATTTGAAGTTTAGTGAAAAATGATTTGAAGTATACTGAAAAATTAATTACAGTAACAAGGTCGTAATTTAATTTATTAATATTATATTTTATAGCCTTACAAAAAGACTTTCCCTTTAAACTTTAATATTTGCCACTAAGCTTCTGATGCAGATACGTCGTTTTGATAAAACAGTTTTCTGACAAAGCGCTTTAAACTCAAATATATTTTGAGCGGCACATACACTAAAAACAGTTCTTCTTCTAGCTTTTTAATGCCATTTCTATTGAAAAAGCTGATAAGTAAGGTAGTTACTAAAACTAACATGTTTTTAGATAATTTTACAATAATACACCTATTGGTAGAAATTTTGTAAGCTAATTTTTATTAGATACAACCCATCTTTCAATGAAAAGATGGCTATTCAAAGTTTCATATTTTCCCAAAAATTAGTTATAGCTTTAAATAGGAAAACTTTGATTATATGCACCCTGTATATTAAAATAATAACAAATTTGTGTACTATTATATATAATTTTAACCCAAACATAATATACTTTCAAAAGCGTTGTGATAAAATATGGCAAGAAAATATCTAATATATAATAAAATAATAACAAACTTTAATAATAAATGTACAATTTAACTCAAATGCAGGACTTTTACCAAGCGTTTTGGTAAAATCTAGTTGATACGACAAGAGAATTTCTAAAATATTGTCAAATAACTTCTGGGTTTCAAAAATACATTAAATGTTGCACATTTAATGTTTTTCCATATTTACTTTCTTACTTACAAGAAACAGAAAACAAAAAACACCGACAAATCAGTTTTAAAAATTTCTGTGACGTCACGTAAGACTCCCGCATAGCCAAAGACGAATGTTTTCATAATTTTTTTTTCCTAATTGTATGCATTTGCCATGGCATTTGCCCGTCTAGGTTAAAGTACATTATCTCTCAATGGGAGACCACGTTCCAGTTCTTCTAGTTATAATATATTGTAGCTCAGTGGTAAAAACAAACTTACAGACTCGATCTTTGCTCACCCCTCAGACCAATATAAATGTAATACCAACAAAGTGAACTAATTTTGATCCAAACGTAAATAATATTTAGTAATGAACTTTAGTCACAATTGTGACTAAAACCAAGATAATGGCCTGCACTGCCCTGTACAAAACGAAAGACGAATGTTTTCATAACTTTTCTTCCGAATTGTTTGAATTTGGCCGTCTCGGTTAAAGTACATTATCGCTCAATGGGAGTCCTCGCTCTAGTTCTCATAGTTATAATATAGTCTAGCTCAGTGGTAAAACAAACTTAATAACTCGATCTTTGCTCACCTCTCAGACCAATATAAATGTAATACCAACGAAGTGAATCATTTTGATCCAAACGTAATTAATATTTAGTGATGATCTTTAGTCACAATTGTGACTAAAACCAAGATAATGGCTCAGTACAAGACCAAGACATAACATTTGAAATATCCTTTTTGAGGTTTTTAGATGTTCTCAATCCGATAGATTGGAAAGGGAGAAAAGAGCACCTTTCAGGGGTCTGATTATCCAGCTGCTCACCCCTCAGACCAATATAAATGTAATACCAACAAAATGAACTAATTTGGATCCAAACGGAATTAATATTTAGTGATGAACTTTAGTCACTATTGTGACTAAAACCAAGATAATGGCCCAGTACAAGACCAAGACATAACATTTGAAATATCCTTTTTGAGGTTTTTGGATGTTCCCAATCCGATAGATTGGAAAGGGAGAAAAGAGCACCTATAGGGGTCTGATTATCCAGCTGCTCACCCCTCAGACCAATATAAATGTAATACCAACAAAATGAACTAATTTTAAACCAAACGGAATTAATATTTAGTGATGAACTTTAGTCACAATTGTGACTAAAACCAAGATAATGGCCCAATACAAGACCAAGACATAACATTTGAAATATCCTTTTTGAGGTTTTTAGATGTTCCCAATCCGATAGATTGGAAAGGGAGAAAAGAGCACCTATAGGGGTCTGATTATCCAGCTGATTCACTGGGTCGGAAACACGAATTAATAAAACGCCTCTGCGCTGGCCCGCTATCGATTGGAGGCCGGTGGAATTGCGTTTTATTCCGCGCTCGTCCCATTCCAGGTTTTGTTAATGATCGAGTTTTAAATGGTCCCTGCTTCTTTGTTCGGGCGGGTGTTGGAATTGCAATTTGTGGTTACGTGATAGCTAGCGGTTTGGAAAATTAAGCTCCTTTTCCCGCTGGGGAGGATGGAATGTTTTTGCATCGTTCGGGATTTTCAGAAACGGCAGTTTTATGCAGGTGCACTGTTAAAAATGCAGTCCCGTATTTGACTATTTTTTTTTCATTTTTGACGAAACAGACGCCTGCTATGTATTAAATATTTCATCAAACTGAGGAAATTAATTTTTTTAACGAAATTTATTTGGTCAAAAATGAAAATGATTTAAGTAATGGCTTTCAAAATTCAGGATTTTCAGAAATGTCAGTTTTATCCAGATGCACTGTTAAAAATGTATTCTTATATCTGACGAAACTTTTGTCGTTTTTGACGAAACAGACGCCTACTATATGCTCCGATTACATATTTAGTCAAACTGAGAAATCATTTTGCCGTTTTGATTAACAAAATTTATTTCGTCAAAAATGAGGAGGATTTTAATAATGGCTTTCATCGTTCGGGATTTTTAGAAATGGCAGTTTTATGTATGTGCACTGTTAAAAATGCAGTCTCGTATTTGACGAAACTCTTGTCGTTTCTGGCAAACAGGCGCCTGCTATATGCCTGTATGCTCCGATTAAATATTCCATCAAATTGAGAAAATTCATTTTGCTTTTTTTTTAACTAAATTTTTTTCGTCAAAAATGTCTATGATTTAAATAATGGCTTTCATCGTCAAGGAATATCAGAAAAGGCAGTTTTATGCAGGTGCACTGCTAAAAATGCATCCTCACATTTGACGAAATTTTTGTCGTTTTCGATCAAACAGACGCCTGTTGTATACTCCGATTAAATATTTAGTCAAACTGAGAAAAATAATTTTGCCGTTTTTTAACGAAATTTATTTGGGCAAATAATAATATTGAAAATAATAATTGAGAAATATTGTTCTCTCATATACATTTAAACAATATACATTAACACTTTGATTAAAAATGTAAAAAAAAGTTTAGATGGTATCGTGTCCCCTTAACGTATCCAAGCTGCACTTACTTCACACTGTAAAAAAATTATCAAGAAATTAATCTACCGGAAATCACTCATATCCCATAAATCCACGCCCCGAACAACTCCCCCCCCCCCCCTCCCCCCAATTTGGTCTTGTAATAATCTCATTTCAATACTACAGCTCAAATCTCCATTATTTTCTCGGAACACACGTTTTCTCGCTAGGGTTAGGACATTCATTAAAATACGAATTATTTCTCCTTATATCAATTCGGTTTCCATTATTGTTATGATGAAAATGAAGACGTCCGCCATTTCCATTATAAACACCAAGCCGATTGCATGGCATGGTACTCTAACCTTATTAATAAAAAAGTCATCTTTTTCTATCACGCACATCGAATTATTTCTCTCGATATATTATTTCATTTCCTTTAAATGTATCACATTGCTTTTTTTGTAAGAATAAATTAAAAAAGATCTGAGTGTGTGTGTGTGGGGGGGGGGGGGGGGTAATGTGTAAAAAAAAAGATCAAGGATGCACTTTAATATTCTGTTTTATGAAATACAAAATTGATTTGAATTTCCTTTTCCCAGATTTTATCGTAAAAATTAATGCGGGTCTTTCTTCCGTAACCGGACGTGACATTCTTTTCTCATCACAAATTCAGAAGCGTTCATGGAAATTAAATTTGTAAGTTCATACCAGATTTTGATGGAAAAAGAAGTTCATTTTTTCTGCGGGTCTGAAAAAAAGTCATCATACTTTTTAATCAGTTTTAACTTTCTATTTTTTTTAGTGCGTTGTGTTGTTAAATTGATTAGCCCCGCTTTAATTATTTTACTTGGGAAAGTGGATAAAATTTAGTTAATATTAATTAGTTTTTAATTGAAGTTTAGTATGGATTCGTGTGTCTTTGTGAAGTTTTTTAATTGGTATATTGCATACATTGGATGTATTTCTCGCAATGAATATTTAAAGTCAGTAATTTATAAGATCATTAAATTTGGATAACGATGTCTATAATTAAATATCTCTTCAAAATAGTACTAAAAGCGGTATGTAAATAGTGTGCTTAGTGTTTATTAAAATACATTGTATGATACTAAGTATTCCCTTATGATACTAAGTATTCTCCCTCCCTTGCACTGTAAAGCAATTTGAATCTAAGTAAAATTAATTTTAAAAAAATCCTTTTTCAGATTTTTTTTAATTAATCAAAATATTTTTTTAAGCGGAAAAAATTTAAAGTGACTGTAAAAAAAGTATATTCATAAGTATAGTTGCTAAGTTACATATAAAAAAATCTACACATAGTGTTAGGATATATATAAATTAAAAATTTAAATTATTGAAATGAATTAAAAACATCAAGCGCACATATACTTAAAATTTCTCTATTAAAATTTAAAAGCCATACTTTCAATGGGAACCTCATCCATTATAAAAAATTAAATAAATATTATAATAATTTTAGAAAACTAGATGCAACAAAATTAATAATTTATTAAATTTTTTAAAAATAGTTACATCCCTATATTTTATAACGATTTAAAACTTCGAGTTACAATGCAAACTAATTAGATTATTTGCATTGCAACTCGAACATCTGTTATCGAAATTATCAACCCGTTATTTTAACTTATGTATTTTAAGTAGATTTAGCGCATTGCAAGCAAAGTCGCAATTCTTACAAATTTGAGAAAAACCTTGATCCGCATTATTTACATTTCTATAAAAAACAAAAAACAAGTTAAATGAATTTACTTTAAAAAGCAAAGAATAAAATAAAATCTTCAACAAAATGTGAATAGCTTTGAGCTTAACTTGATTTCGTAATCAGAAGCGGTTATGTAAATAAACTTCAATACTTTTTAAAACTATTTTCTTACTTATAAAATTTTTTATTACATTTTCTTTAAAAATGTGTAATTAAACGGATTTTTATTGCACCTTGCACACTCGATTTAAACACCTCCGATTCCTTAAGAAACGAAAAACCTTTTAATTACTTTGTATCAAGCTTTTGAAAGCTTTAAATATTTTCTTATCATTCTTTCTAAATAAACGTAACACTTCCCCTTTTCTCCTCCCCCCTTCCCTTCCTTCATTAATACCACATATTTCTTCTTTTTTATAGTGGAAAAGTTTTAAAAACATTTTATTACCATCAAGGTGAATAATGGCCCGTTTTTTCTAACTCATTCCTAGAGATTTCACTTGAAAAGCTCTTTAAAAAAACTTTTCTTCCGCTATAACCTCCAACTGTCTCGTCAGTAAAGCGCATTTTTAATAACTTGCAAAGTATAAATAATTAAATTTTTTCCAAAGCCATAACTTACGCTTATTTTCTCCCTGTTTTATTCATAAGTTCTTGAGGGAATTAAAATTATCCAGTCATTATGCTTTGCGGCCTTAAGGATTTGGTAGCGAATAAAAGGTTGCAGTGGCCATTTAATTGCGCACTTTAATTACGTGTTGTTTTTAGAAGAAAGCTTGTAAAATTGTATCTTTTTTTTTAAATCGTTGATCGCGTTAGTATATAATCCCGTTTGTATTATATATAATCCCGTTTGTATTATATATAATCCCGTTTGTATTATTCTAAATTTGAAGCCTTTGTTCACACACGAATGTATTTATATTTTAATTTAATTTAAAAGCGACAGACATTGTCTTTTAAAAGAAAATTAAGAATGATTCATGAATCAAGAATTAAAAGATTTTACATTAATTTTTTTGATTTTATATTTTTAATTATTAATTACAGAAAAATAAATAAATACGCACGCACACACACACACACACACACGCACACACACACACACACACACACACACACACACACACACACACACACACACACACACACACACACACACACACACACACACACACACACACACATACATACATATATATATATATATATATATATATATATATATATATATATATATATATATTTATCTAGTTTCTCTCTAGTTTCAAAACAATATACATCACTTTTTTTGGTAATAGATAGACATAGGTATTTACCAAATTTTAGCTCTGTATAAGTATTACTTTGAAGTAGAATATTTTTCTTTCTTTTTGATCTATCTGATTTTGCAAGAAAGCTGTGAGATGTAGCTCGATTACTGCAATGCAGTCGTTGCTCAGTAGCCTACGTGCATCCTGATCTATCTGTTTTTAAACTGATTTCTTTACTTATATGAATTTGCAAACAATTGCTACTTTCACACCGCAAAATGAATATCATTATATATATTTTAATGAAGACTTCACCTACAGATACATATTACAATATACCTACTGATTTTACAATCTACCTACCAACTGATACTTCACCTATTAATATTACAACTGCCTATTACAATCTGTAGGGAAACTGAAAATGAATGTCATAATCAAAAATTTGGAAAAAAAAATTTATCTTTCTGTTTTTGAAACTACAGGACTCAAATCAACTATAAAAATCGAATGCTAATCTATGAGTATTATTTGATGTTTTATTTAACTGTAGTGGTAATTAATATAACAACCTCTTTTGAAAAATTTATAAATGTCAAGATGCATTCCAAAATCAATTGTAGTTAAAAAAAATTAATAAAAATGAAAACCACCTAAAACTACATGAAAGAGAAATCTCTTTAATCGAAATGCCTCACCAAACCACTCCATCTTTGTTACTTTTATTTCTTCAAAACCTTCAAAAATACATCAACGAACTTCCCACCCAAGTCAAAAGACAACATTGCGTTAAATCAACTCCTTTCCACACCAGATTACCTTTCTCAAAAGCCCCCTTTCAAGAGCAGTTACCGACCTCAATGACAACTCTCCGCTAATTGGTCCGCAAATACTCCCGACTTCTTCACCATTATCCTAAAAGCTTCGAATTAATGAAGAAGTCGAAAACAAGACTTTTAAAGTGTCGTCCTCAGATTTCTTTATTGATTGGGGGGTCGCCCTTGTGACCGGATGATGTAGCGATGGTTTATAAATTCAATCTAGATCGTATTCATTGACGAGGGTGTTGGCATGGCAACTGGGAGGACTTCCTGATCCACTGTAGGGCAGGATATCATGCAATATGCTGGGTTCACACCGAGTACCTGTTCGTATAGGGAATAGCATTGGGCGATGTTGACATTGTGCCATCACGATTAATTGCCAGTCCAACATCGATATTTTCCGATTAGTTGATATTTCCGAACTATTAATCTTTCTAATAAATCGATATTTTCGATATATACATGTTGTTTAATTGATATTTCCAATATATCGGTATTTCAATTATATCGATATTTCCGATATATCGGTATTTCCGATTTATCGATATTTCCAATATATCAATATTCCCGATGTATCGGTATTTCCGATTTACCGATATTTCAAATACATCGATATTTCTGATATATCGATATTTCTGATATATATCGATATTTCCGATATATCGGTATTTCCGATATATCGGTATTTCCGATATATCGGTATTTCCGATTTATTGATATTTCCAATATATCGATATTTCCGATACATCGATATTTTTTCGTTAAATATGTAAGTGTTCTTTCTAATTGTCGTAAAATTGAAAAACCGTAAATCAAGTAATCGTGAAGTCGATTAATCGTGAAATAAAAAAAATGCGATGTTTTTTTTTCTTCTGGAATTTCCATTTTTTTTCTCTAAACATAGCCATCTACTGATTTTTGTGAAGAGGAATGCCATTAAAGAGCTCGAATTTTATGTTTGACGACGCATGTAATTTGAGATATATAGAAAGAACCGTGGCTATTATATATTTAGTTGATATTTTTGAAAAAAAGTATACTCCCATACACATTTTCTACGTACGCTACTGTCTATTTAGATTTTAAACTAGAGGGCTCACAAAAAAAACAGCAATAATTATATTTTCCATGCCAATTGGCTAAATTACTTTTAGTTGGAAAATCTAGTTTTAAAAGCTGACGTATCAGAAGTTGAATTATGATAAATAAATCATAATTTCATAAACTCTCAACTGTAGCCACTTCCTTTTAAGCAATAGATTAAACTAATATTTCTTCCAAATTTTCTACTATTTAGACACACCAGAAAATGACGATTTTAAAACATTGGGCCCCAACATGTCCTCCCCATTAGCCACATCGAACAGCTTTGACAATGGATATGGGGATTTTTCCCAAATTGCTGTACTGATCCCAACTGAGGGGGAGGTTTATCGATCAAATGTTAAAGTAATATTTACACATAAATATCAAATCCACGTGCAAGCATTTTAAATAAACATTCCTCCACATACCACATCTCCACTCATATTTGAAGCAAATCCAGTCATTAACTCAGGGATTGCTCCTGAACTGTCTAGAAACCCGCTCCTTTTTAATTGTACTCATTTTTAAGTACATGTCTTTTTCAAAAATGAAGCTTATGTATTCCGAGCTATGATAAGCATCGAATGAAATAAAAAATGAGTACATTTAGTTATTTTTGAGTACCTATTTTTAACAATGTAGACATATCAGAGATTGACGATTTTAAAACCGGTCCTAACATGTCCTCCCCATTAGCCACATCGAACAGCTTTGACAATGGATATGGGGATTTTTCCCAAATTGCTGTACTGATCCCAACTGAGGTGGAGGTTTATCGATCAAATATTAAAGTAATATTTACACATAAATATTAAATCCACGTGCAAGCATTTTGAATAAACATTCCTCCACATACCACATCTCCACTCATATTTGAAGCACATCCAGTCATTAACTCAGGGATTGCTCCTGAACTGTCTAGAAACCCGCTCCTTTTTAATTGTACTCATTTTTAAGTACATGTCTTTTTCAAAAATGAAGTTAATGTATTCCGAGCTATGATAAGCATCGAATGAAATCAAAAATGTGTACATTTAGTTATTTTTGAGTACCTATTTTTAACAGTGTAGACATATCAGAGATTGACGATTTTAAAACATTGGGCCCTACATGTCCTCCCCATTAGCCACATCGAACAGCTTTGACAATGGATATGGGGATTTTTCCCAAATTGCTGTACTGATCCCAACTGGGGTGGAGGTTTATCGATCAAATATTAAAGTAATATTTACACATAAATATCAAATCCACGTACAAGTATTTTGAATAAACATTACTCCACATACCACATCTCCAATCATATCTGAAGCAAATCCAGCCATTAACTCAGCGATTGCTCCTGAACTGTCTAGAAACATGCTCCTTTTTAATTGTATTCATTTTTAAGTACATGTCTTTTTCAAAAATGAAGCTTATGTATTCCGAGCTATGATAAGCATCGAATGAAATAAAAAATGAGTACATTTAGTTATTTTTGAGTACCTATTTTTAACAGTGTAGACATATCAGAGATTGACGATTTTAAAACATTGGGCCCTACATGTCCTCCCCATTAGCCACATCGAACAGCTTTGGCAATGGATATGGTGATTTTTATCAAACTCTGAAGCAAAACTGCTCTAATGATCCCAACTGAGTGGGAGGTTTATCGATCAAATATTAAAATAATATTTACTCATTAATATCAAATACACATACAAGCATTTTGAATAAACATTCCTCCACATACCACATCTCCCCTCATATCTTAAACAAATCCAGCCATTAACTCAGGGATTGCTGCTGAATTGTCCAGAAACCGGCTTGTTTTTAATTGTACTCATTTTTAAGTACATGTCTTTTTCAAAAATGAAGCTTATGTATTCCGAGCTATGATAAGCATCGAATGAAATAAAAAATGAGTACATTTAGTTATTTTTGAGTACTTATTTTTAACAGTGTAGACATATCAGAGATTGACGATTTTAAAACATTGGGCCCTACATGTCCTCCCCATTAGCCACATCGAACAGCTTTGGCAATGGATATAGGGATTTTTCCCAAATTGCTGTACTGAAGGGGAGGTTTATCGATCAAATATTAAATTAATATTTAGTCATAAATATCAAATCCACGTGCAAGTATTTTGAATAAACATTCCTCCACATACCACATCTCCCCTCATATTTGAAGCAAATCCAGTCATTAACTCAGGGATTGCTCCTGAACTGTCTAGAAACCCGCTCCTTTTTACAGCTCCTTCTCCTACAATACCCCTACCATAAAAGTCCCTCCTTAAATCCGAGCAACAGTTGGAAGACCGGTGATAAAAGCCCAGCGCGGGTACTTTGTAGTAACTACCAAAGCTTTATTCAGTTTGAGGACCATTTATCTACTGGTCGCCTCTAGACTTTTACTATCATTGACGAAAGAAGAGCATAAATAAATAGCTCTGACAACGATAGCATTTACTTAATGGAAAAAGCTTTTCGAAGGACACCTCCCTCGGGGGGGGGGGGGGGGGGGGATTCTATCGATCCAATACAAGGAGCAGATAGGAGGGGGGGGGGGGGGGCTTCAGCGGATTCGTGCTGTGGGATCTAAATTAAAGCTTTTGTCAAAAACGATTTTCCTCATCTCCTGTAGTGTTTTGGTATGGCTTTGAAAGACTTTCGAGATAGAAGTGACCACTTACAAATTTTGTTTTTCTAAACTCTAATTTTATTTTTGTTATCTCTCTAGTGCTTCAAAGGATTTGGTGGAGTTTTTCTTATTCTGAGTATTTAGTTTTAAGGTTTTTAAGGACTCGCAGTGTTTTATTATAGGTTCAAGTGTACTGAGATTGTGGTAGTTTTAAACATACATTCGTTTTACGTTTGTGAAAGTTATGTGCCTAAAAAAAGAGCCCAAATCAACTTGTTTTGTTTAAGTACAAGGGAGTAATACGCGACATTCTTAAGTTTAAGTCACCACCCATACTTAATTGAACATGAGTACATCGTAAAAAAAATATACTTAAAAATGAGTAACTGAACCTACTTATTTTTCTTTGAGTACAATTGGATCGTATATGAGCGATGACGTACTCAAATTTAAGTAACTGTACTTTCTCAAAAATGAGCAGTGTGATTTAATATTGTTTATATCAACTTCTGTTCAAACCATCATAACAAAGCGTCTAAATAACTTAAAATAGGTTCTCAGAAGATGGTTTACCACATTATTTGATGTCGATTGCTTAAATGGACAATGAGTTATTACAACTCAATTATTTAATATCCATTCTTTTGGCACACCTTTTTAAAAAGTCTTCTGTATATAACTTATTCAAGTGGCCCTGATAGTTTTAACAGATAAGGCTCTGGACTGTTGTGACTGAGGATATAGCTTCGATTCTCGGTAAGTCTTGGTTGTAATTGTCGATACTTGTTGAAAGTGATTTATGAAGGCAGCCTATGTAGGTTAGTATCTTATTATTCATTGTACTCATTTTCGAGTACATGTCTTTTTCAAAATTGAAACTGTTGTATCATCAAATGCACTCAAAGATGAGTGAATTTTTCTTAATTTTTAAGTATCTATTTTTAACAATGTACTTACATGTCTTGCTTACTAATTGAAAACTGCGATGTAATTCAATATAGCTGTATAATCCCAAATCGGGTATTTGATCTACAAATAACAATATATATTTATAGAAGTTATACCTTTCAATCACTGATCATTCAATATCTCAAGTTCTCATTTTACTAATATACAGTGGTGTCAAAAATAATGAAGGGATTATTTTTGTAAATTTATTTCTTTAAAAAAACATACTGCTCCATTAAACAAATTTTCTTTCTACATTCCTAGCATTTTCAATGTCTGATTTTATTACAGCTAAAATAAACTAAACAATTTATGATACTTATAAGCACACTTCTGTTCTTTTCCTTTCAGGACTTGGCTTGAACCCGTTTATTCTGCACTTTGAGCCGTTATTTTACAGCCAAAAAACTCTGAGTGATCAAAATTACCGCACTAAACGTTCTCCAAAATCGGAAATCAGATTACAGTTCACTGCACATAATAGGTAAGTGCGTCATTTCACGAACCATTAGTCCAAATGATTTGTTCATTTGCCTCTTGAATCGCTAGCTTATTTTTGTGAATACAATCGTTTGTTTCAGTATTATCTTAAATCATTACTTATTCGCCTTTTTCTGCTGAGACATTGTAAGCGAATCTTCCTTTTAGCACTAAAAGCTTCCGTCTTAAAAGCTATTGTTATACTCCCTAACAAAGTCGTTTCTAAATGGAATGGGGAAAAGGACGTAAACTTAATGTTTGTTCATGTAAAGTACATCAAGACTTCAATGTCCCTTTTCACTAACGTTTCTAAAGTCTTGCGCAAGAAAAAAAAATAAAGGCTTTATTTTCGCGAGATGTGATACAACATTAAGTGTGTTACAATTTATCCTATAAATACATTTTAAAACTTTATAATGTTGAAACTTTGTTGATGACTTAGTGCCCTTTCGCAAATGCTTTTAATTGAAAAATATCTAATATAAATCTAGCATCTTTAATTGTATTTTACTTTTATATATAACTTTTACATATTGTAAAATAATAATAATAATAATAAAAACTTTAGAAGGGGGCAAGCACCGTGGATTGGCGGATTTCTTAAATATCGTCTCCAATAACTATAGTATATTATTAAAATACAAATACAACGTTAAAATACGCAATAAAAGTCCATAAAATCTGGATATGTTTCGGGAGATACATCCCTTCATCAGCAGAAAATGAATAGTATGTGTGTAATAAAATATAAATAAACCCAGACTGTTAAACAAGAAATAAAGAAGTCCTCCATTGCCAAGCACTCTTGGGAACATGGTCATATATTTGATTTTTCTAACCCATATTTAATTTGCAAACCCAAATCTCCATTTGAACTTGACTTCCTGGAGGCGTTTCATATTTTTAGCAATATTGATTCGATTGTCAATGAAACATTTGCGGTCCCAGTATTCCCCGCATGTTGGCACAAAATAGTTAACTCCAACCGATTAAAATAGTTTTTTGTTATTTGTTCTTTGGCAACACTTTCAATTCTGGGTTTATTTATATTTTATTACACACAGACTTTTCATTTTCTGCTGATGAAGAGGGATGTATCTCCCGAAACATGTCCAGATTTTATGGACTTTTATTGCGTATTTTAACGTTGTATTTGTATTTTAATATTCTTAACGCAATGTTCTATAAGACGAGTTTTTATCTTATAGTATATTAGGATTATATTTCTCTATGGTAGTTTTTTTTTTAATATTATATAAATTTCTACATGGAGGTATTAATAAAAAATTATTCTTTGAATTTTAAATTGTTCATAATATGATTTCTGATTTTTTTTTTCTGGAACAAGTCTAATTAATTTAAAAACCTAGTTAAAATAAAAAAAAAAGTTATAATAAAAGAAGTGAGCTGCACTTTTGATATAAAAAAACAATAGTACAACTATTGTCTCTATAATACAAACAAAACATTTCTGTGTTGACATAGATTAAAAAACAAACAATTGAGGACCATTACATTTTGATTATTAACTACTGATCTTGAAAGCACCACTCAACCAAAAGATTATTTTATTAAGAACAATTGAAAGATTTTATCTTATCTTATGATATATGAAATAGTTGAAGTAGATAGATATGTGCAGTTTCTATGATATCTGCAAAAATAAAACCGCTTAAATTTGATATTATTTTAAACTTTTCTGAAATACATTTGTAAACCTTGTATAGAAGAAAACACTCTTAAAAGCAGGGCTAGATTTAGGCATAGTCTACATAGGTTGCAGCCTATGAGCCCGTACCATGCACCCACATAAAAAAAGCTTGCGGGAAAAATTATTTGGAAAGATGATAATGCAAATCCTAATGAAAATAGTATACTGGAATCTTTTTATGATGGAGAA